>VYZT01022013.1:45358-85013 GCA_013400735.1 Pomatostomus ruficeps
GTTTATTTCTCATATCCTCCTTCTAACTCTGGTAGTAATAAATTTCACTTTGCAACTTAAGTTGAGCCTGGTTTGTCCTTGGAGCATTTTTCTCCTGGTTCATTATCTCAACTCATGGACCTTTGTGTTAATTCCCCGGGTTTTTTTCCCCTCCCTCTACTTCCCTCCTCTGCCCAGCTGTGGCAGGGGAGGGAAGGAGTGAGCGGGTGCTCTGGGTGCCTGGCACTTAACCAGGGTCAAACCACGACAGGTCTATGTAGATAGTGGCATATGTAGATATAGATCTATGTAGATATAGACATACAGGGAGTATGGCAACTATGCAGCCTTCTGAAAAAATCAGGAGGGTAGCAACCCATTTTAACAATCTCTTTCCAAAGCTTCTTCTCATACCTCGCTGTTTGTCATAATATTTTTTTTCATTGTTCACTTTCTTCCAGTTTTATACCTTGGCAACTCAGTGGCTGTAGTTGACTCAAGGATGCACTAGGGGAATAAAAGTTTCAACAGGACATTCAGTGAACAAGGCAGCATAGAAAAGTTGACATGAATATGACTGACAGTTATTATTTCTCAGGAACTCTCTTTGAAATTGAACACAAGTGTTACTGCTGGACCTGCAGTAACCCATGAAATTTAAATGCCCAGCCTATGAGAAAGTTCTGGATTCTCAACACTTTTATGGTCACATAGAACTGGAAAAAACCCCAAACCAAAACTACTTGGGTTTTACTTTGTTATTCACTGACTCTCCAGAAAAGGTCAGTTTATGAATGCCTTTGAACCAGCTCAGGGAGAGAGCAGCCTGGTAGAAAAACACTGGATGAATTTTTCCAGTGTTGACCTACCCACCCTTTAAAATTATGGAGTGACCATCTGAGTTTTTCCAGCTGCAGAGCTAACTCAGGGACACTGCTACCTTCAGTTACCTTGCTTGTCCTCCACGCTGGACCTTGAGCAGGAATATTGGTGTGGGGTTTCTTTTTGGCTGGGATTGATACCTGCAGTATCAAGGTGCCAAGTTAACGCATTGCCTGTGGTCCTTGGGGCTTATCCAGCAGTCAGGATGTTGTGACACCTGTCAAATGGATTTTCACTTTCTGGATGACTAAAAAGCAAAACCTCTCTTATCCATTTTCAGTTGTATTGGGGATTTCTCAGGTTTCAAGGTCATGAAAAGAGTGATGTTTATCCCCTCCAATGTTTCAGGATAGTTTTGACTGCTTTTGCACTTTGCATGGATGTGATGCCCTCTCCTTTCTTATCTCTCATGAGATTAATTGAGGTTATTCAGGCATCAGCGGCAGCCTGTTGGAAATGTCACCAACATGACATGCTGAAATGTAGGATTGGATAGAACCTCTTTGGTCAAGTCCAGCCTGGGTAAAAGCAGGCACCATATTCTTAGACATAGAACTGGAACAAAACAATAATAAATATTGTGGAAAGGCCAGTAGAAACATAAGAAGATTAACAGTTTTCCACTGGAGAACTTTTATAGGACATTGAAAACCAAGTTAGTATGTAGATTGTAGTATATAAGTGTTAGTATAGAAGTTCTATCCTGCCTTGCAAAAGACATTAAATGGCTGCTCACTGGGCTTTGTTGCATGAGAAAAGAACAAAGTGAAAGTGTTCCTTTAATTATGAGAGTGGATAAGGTAGTTAAAAATGGTCATCTTTGTAACACTCCACAACAGTTTTGAAGGCTTCCTTTCTGTAAATACTACTGCATATTCCTCTTTGCCTGCATAGTATTTTCTCCAATAAATGACTCAGAAACACAGCTTTATTGCTTATTTTGCAGTAAGGAGCCTTGTTTTTCTAGCCCCTGCAAATACTCAGAGCAAAAGAGACAGTCCTCACCCCACAAATCTCTCTGGTTTCTACTGTTTGCAAAATACTTTTTTTCCAGCAAGTGAAATTATATATAGTCAAATAATAATGCAGTATAGAAATTTCTAAGTGACTCTCCTGCAGAGCCCACTTGCATGATTTTATTTTAACCTTAGGAATTTAATAACCATCAAGAATTTCTTTGCTATACAAATCTTCTTGTGTTGGCTGCACTCAGCCAGCAGCTAGGCTACTAAAGACAGTGTTTTAAAAGTGGATTCAAGCTTTTTCTTGTGATCAGTTCCTGTAACTGGTCTGACTTAATGCCTTTGGAGTGGATGAAGAAGTGTCTCACTGGCTGGATTCCCCCAGCAATACAACCTTCTTTGTCAAACAGTGCTGATCCTTGAAGGATTTGGGAGCCACAAGCATGCGAGAGATTCTCATCATCTGCAGCTTGCACTGCCATTTACAAGAAACAAAGTCTATTACTGCATAGACAAAATTGTGTTGAGTAACCTTCAAAGATGATAATAGAGTAAACCTTTTGATCTCATCATAGTTCAATGTTCAAGGCTCTAATAAAGCAGTTACCTTGAAATCTGACCTTCTCAAGAGGTGAAGAGGCTGTGACTGAAACCTCCTTGGTACCTGTAACACATGGTTGAGATCTTCCTGCGCTGTGCCTGGTCCCTCAGTGTACCCCGCTCTGCTCCCATCCTGTGCTGGTGCTGAGCATGGCTGCCAGATCCACCCCAGGCAGTGTGGCATTGACAGCCAGGGGAAGGGGTTCTAGGAGGTCAGTAACCTTCATGTCCCCTGGGAAGGGGTAGAGGCAGTGGAGATTAGAACTGTCAGTAAGACCGTGTTACCTTCTACCAGAGACAAGCTCTTGGTGGCCCAGTGACCTGCAGAGCCTCATGGAAGATGAAGCCCAGGATATCCACCATTGCACAGCTGCTGTGGGGTGTCCCAGATGGTTCCTTCCTCCAGACTTGCTACAGGGATTTAGTCTTGTAGCCCTCAATAATCCACCACTGTAGAGAGCTGCCTACTCTACCTCTATGTAAAGCACACTGTGGTATACAAATTAGTTATAAATCAGCCATTCCAATCCAGTGACTTGCTACCCTCGTAGGCACAAATGGGGCTATGAGATGTGAGAGCACAGAGGATCAAGATCCTAGTCTTAAGTGTAATGCCTGAAAAAAGAGCAATAAATACAAGAGGCAGGAGCAGCATGACCAAAACAGAAGAAGTATAAATCATGCTGTGGAATGAAGTGCAGTGATTCACCTGCTATGCTGGGTGCTGCTGCCCTGCAGACAATCTGACAGCACAGCAGAAAAGAAATGCAACACACCAGAAATAAATACTCACCCTGAACTGACACAATGCTATTCATTTTGCGTTAATATATTTCTTCTTGAAATTCAGCAGAAACCTATGGCATACAAATCATCCCAGTATCAATACAAGGTAAATGTGTGTGATTAAGGAAGGAGAGGAACATCAGCACAGTTGCAACCCATAAAAGTTAACTATTGTTGTGTTTCTTCTGGACGAGCAAATGGATTCTCTTTGATAGTCCACATATGCTGGCTTGCCTTTAATTCACCCTTCTTTCTACATTATTGGTCATTAAAATAATTACCAGTTTCATTTCACACTATTGTCACCAGCATGACTGGTAATAAGGTACAGTCAAAGAAGATATAAAAAGTGGCAAACTTGGAAAGGGATGCAGCTGAGTTATAATAAAGTTGAAAATAAAAAGTCAAGGTACTTTTGAGACATGGCTGCCTAAAAGGTGGAGGTACCTGGATCTGCCGAGAGCGAAGAAGGACCCTTGGGAAACACCATTGACTCTGGAAGGAAGTGCGCTCAGGACCAAGCACTGTAGTGTTCACAGCCAAGTAGGAGGGCTCTTATGTTTTAGATGTGAATCAGCAATAGCTATTGGAGCTATATGTCTTTCCATTTCAGGAAAGGTTTTATAAACCTATTGCTAACTTGCTGTAAGAATCTGACTTAATCTCTGTCATCCAGTAACTCGTGTATCCACATGATAAACATGGGAAGTGCTATTTCCCTACCTGGAGGATTGTGAACGCTGATTAATACCTTGTGAAAATGCTATAAGATTATTTGGAGAAAGTAACTGTACCTTCCCAGTGCTCAGCAGCAGATTTTTCTGCTGCCAGCCACGATAGGAAGTGATTTGTCTCCTTTCACCTCCCTGTTCCTCCTTCCTTGTACCTGGTCTCAGCAATTGCTTTCTTGCTCTTGGTTTTCTCTGAGAGAAAAAGGACTTGCCAGACCTGGAGGCCAACAAGCACTTATCTTCCATTTTCCAAATTGCCCTCTAGTTACTTCCTCACACAAGGGCACAGCAGCAGAAAAAGAGTTCATTGGGTTTTCCAGGTCCCTGTGACAGGATGCTTCACTTAACTCATAATTTGCACAGTGTATTTTTGTGCTCTATATGCCTAGCAATAGTTACATCCTTACAATTTTTAATAACTAATATTATCTATAAAAAACCCCAAACTGTAAAAGTGATCCAGAAACAATATGAATTTACTATTAAAATATCAGGAGGAATTTACCTCACAACCTTCTCTTCTTTAGCCCTTTCTTTGGTCATTGAGATTCTCGAGATCCTCTGCCATTTTTCCTTAAAAAAAGCGCTTCTGCCAAGGATTTTGTATAGATTTTCTGAGATGTGGCTACGTAAAGATTAATTTTCAGGGAGAAAAGCTCTTAGAAGGGCTCACGTTGTCTAATTTTATGAATTCATGAATGCAAATGGGTGTAGATATTCTTGTATAGCAAGAGCATCTCTGGGTTTCCCTTAAGGACAAGTGATGCATTCATCCCACAGCCACAGGAGCATGCTGCTAATGTGCAATCCCTGCCCCAAGGATTTTACTGCCCTGCCACAAGGAAAAAGAAACAGTAAGGAAAATTCAACACAGCACTGATAAAAAGCTGAAGTCCTAGCATACTGAGCACAAAAGTGTTTCTGTCCAGTATTGCATGGGCACCAGAGGTAAATTGAAACGAGAAAGGTGGAAAAGGGCAGTCCACTATGGCTGTAGAGATTTACAGGTAACGTGTTGCAGCAGGTGAGACATTGATGAAGCCAGAGAGAAAACTGCACAGATGGATTGAGCTTCTCCAGACCCTGTGTGAACTGAAGCCTCTTCAGCAAATAAAACCACAGGAGACTACAAAGGCTGACTAGAAAACCCACTTCAGTGGGGTACCTCTGACGTAATAGAGGCTTGTTGCAGGGGGAAGCTTTGCGTTTGGGTTTTGGGACTTTTTGGAGTTGGGTGTGTGAAGGTGGCTACGCTGACCCATGTCCAGGGCAGGGCACAGACCTTGCTCTGCCATGTGTGACAGACCTTGCTCTCACATGTGTGACAGACCTTGCTCTCACATGTGTGACTTCACCTGGATGAAATGCTTCTGTGAGAGATCTCCTGAAGTTGAATCCAGGCAGATGTTTTCTGTACAGCAGAAAAATCCTTGCAGTGCTTTGTCAGTGCTCAGCTGATGAGGGAGAGAGCGTGTTTTATCTTTGTTACCACGGAAAGTTAACCACAATCCAAGCAGTGATTTATAGGTAATGAGTCCTGTCACACTTACAATTCATGCCTCACATGAAAGTCATCAGCATACCTACCGCTGATCAGAAATCCAGGTATATTTCTCTATGTTTTATTCACAGTCTAATGATCTGCCAAGGCAAAGGCTGGATTTAAAGCTGATTGCTATCAACATTTACATCTGGGAAAGCATCTGAATGCCAAGGAGCATTTAGGAAATCAGCTGCCAGGTGATTGTAGCAGAGGACACTTCCATTGAGTGAGGTAGGAAGGAACTGCAGGGGTTCAGGGGTCACTTGGAGAGAGTGAGAAGAGGAGCAGAAAATGAAAAATATCTTTTGTGGACACTGGTGGTGGCACTGCGGGTGAACAACAAATTGTTCACTAGCAGTGCCACAACCAGTAGCTCCCACTTGCCCACAGCAGGATGGGGTAAGTACTGCACAAATGCAGTTGGTTTAGAGGTATTTTTGTCAAGCGACGGAGGAAAATATCCATGGCCTCACAGGAAAGCTCGCCGTTGTCTGTAGACGGTCAGATGGACACCAGACACTCAAGGAAAGATATTCCCATGCATCAGGCACACTGGATCCAGCCCCCGACCTGTGCTTCCCTCAGCTCGGAGGGGGGACAGGGGTGTGGGAACGGGAAGAGCCCCCCTGCTGCCTTGCGTGGAGTGAGCAAACGGAAATGTGCCCACGGCAAGGTCCTGTCGGCTCCAGTGACCAGGCAAGGCAGGAGATGGGGCTCCTGTGTGCACATGCAATTAGTTTCTGTTCTGCACTGTTTCAAAGACACTCTTTGGAGAGCAATCCTTCCTAGGAGCCAGTGGTCTGCTAGCAAATCAGGTATTTGAAATCCCATGAATTAGTGCATGTTTATTTATTTAGTGCCCTATCAGCACCTATCAAAGTCTCTGAGAGTATTGTCATTTCAATGGAATCAGAAACAAGTTTTGCTTTATTTTATTTAATTTTTTTTAACTGTATAAGGCAGAGGACAGGTTAGGAATTTATCAGCAGAGCCGTGCTAACAATTGCTTTCCTTTTGTACCTGGGGGAAAAAAGGCAAAGCAAAGCAGGACAAGAGATGTGTCACTTTCCTTACACTTTTGCTGCACTTTGTGTGAAAAGTTGTTCCACATCTCAATTTATTTTTCACCCGCATGAACAGTATATTTGACAAATGAAAACACATGGATATTTCCAAAAGACAGCAAGCTTTAGTGTATTTATAAAATATAAAAAAAGGAAAATACTGTATTACAAGAGGAAAATGCAACAAAAAAGAGTGAATTTTCCTTACTTTTCTGTTTTTATTATTATTATTTAATTCTATGCTTATTTAATGTTATGCTCATTTTTTAAAGTCCCCTTAAATTTTAATGTAATAAAATGTAATTATGAAAATGTTTTTCTTCACTTGTCTTCAGCGATATGTACCGACTGTTCTCAACAGTTATCTAAGCATATGCACAATATGCAGTGAAGACAGTAATGTATTCTCCAAATAAGATGCATAACTTGAAAGGCAAAGAGGCAAAATTTCTTCTGAAAAATATCCCATCAAAACTATTTTTGACAGAAAATTTGATTGTAAACATTTTTCATGTTATGTATGTCATGTTTCTACACTAATCTGAAGGTGTTCTTGAAAAAAAAGAATCTAAATGTAAGCAAAACTTGGAATTTTTTTCTTTTCCTTTTTTTAAAAAATAAAATATTAAAATGCCTTAGAGAGAATAGCAATGATTTCTTTAATGACATTTTCCATGGAAAAATTAAATCTCTCTCTGATTCATCATACCCACAATGTAACACATAGCATACAATTTGCCTAATAGAAAGAACCATCTCTCCCTCAGCAAAGAAAATGCACTCACACAGAATCATATTCAATTAGAGGCCTGCAAGCTCTCTGATTTAAAACTGATGTAGCTACTGCATTCTTAAAAATTAAGGTCCTTTTTTCAGGAGAAATAATGTTCTTTTATGTTACCCTCCAAAGTGCTTTAAAGCCTTTTTAAATGATAAATGTCCAACCCTATTTTGTTTAAAGGTGACAAAGATCACTTAAAGAAATGGGAACTGATTTATTGTGAGGATCATTAACCATTAGCAGAGTGTCAGATATTGCAGCATGGTTACTCTACTGAGACTTCAGGACTCTTTTTTTTCTATGGTTTATTAGTAAATATTTCCAGTATTTTTAATGGACATTTTATTTTCCATAGGAAAATGTAGACTTTATTTTTTGTGGGAGAAGAAAGAAGTGTCAGAACACCAGTATGAAATGCTGTTTTCAGACTGCCTCGAGGTCAGTTTGTGCTTGCGTGAGCTGCTACGATGCCACTGTGAATTTTTTGTCAAGCACCTCAAGTTTGTGCTGCCAGCACTGGAGGAGCGTGGCTGATGGCCATGGGGGCATGGGCCAGGCAGGCAGCACAAACACACACAGCTCGGTGTCAAGCTGAGCCAAAATGTTGCAAATGACATTTCTTTCTGAGATGTTTGCTGCAGAAAAAAATTCACCATTTCAGCTTCCTTCTTTGAGACTGAAAGCCTTGATGGGGTTTGCATGTCTCTTTTTCCTTCATCTTTCATGAGGCGAAGGAGGTAATGGAGGAGATGGAAAAGAGAGGATATGGCTGGGCCTCTGAGAAATTAGAGTTTACGAGGTGCAATTGCCTAAACTGTAGTTTAGCTAATTGCATGGACAAGATCTAACTCATAAAAGGTATTTCAAGGCTGGCAGAGACCAATTCTGATCAGCCCTTGATTTTTTAAATATAACATTTGAAAGATGATGAAGGGTACAAGAAAATTGTTTAGATTCTTTGGGAATGCACAGTCCATACTGCCCTGAAGAAACCCACAAATTATTCATCTAAGTGCTCAGCACTTTGCAGTATCATCCGCTCTAGAGGGTATTTCATCGGGCAGAATGTGATCATTTAAGCTTGCAAGTTGGAAGAAAATGTATTGAATTCAAAAATACCAAGGGAAACCAGTCTGTGATGTGAAATACTTTAGCCTAATGGACTGATGCCTCAGTTTTGGGCTGTTTTTGCTATTTATTTGTTATTGTTGTTTTTGTCTCTTTATTGAGGAAATTAGTTAAAAGAAATCAATCAGCATTTATTTTTTAGGCAGAAGCAATATGTTTAAAAAAAAATGAAGCCAAATCAAAACAACTGGAGAATGGCATTTTCGATTGAGCAAACTAGAAAATATTACCTGAAAGGCAGGTGGAGGAATTTCTAAAATATTTTTGGCATTTCCTTAGCCTGCAAAAGTATAATTATATGGAAATTGGTCTCTCTTTTGGGCCTTGTCTGCACCACTTCTTCCCAATGCATATGCTGGAGGCAGAACTGAGAGGAAAAGAACAGAGAAAGTTGGGCTGGGGCTGGAGCACAGGCTGAAGTTTCTGTGTCCATTTTGGTAATCCTGTCTGGGTGTGGGTCTGGAAAAGCAAATAGATGAGGCACTAGCCTCCCTCTTCTGTAGCCCGTGTAGCTTATTGGAACTAGATTTTGAGAAAGATTTAAGAATCACACACAGACAGACTTGAAAAAACAAGATTATAAAATGATGATCCTTTTTTCTAGTAGTACCTTGCCTTGTAATACATCCTGGGAGACACGGTAGTTTATGGGAAAAAGAAGGAAGAGTAGTGTGGTGTGGTGTGGTGGATGCTGAAATTTGATTGAAGAGCCAAAATAGGACTGACAAATGTGACAGGAGCTGAAGAAAATCTGGAACACAAGCTCATTTGCTGCACACGGGGATCCCAGGAGAGCAGAAGGCCAGAGGGGATATTAAAGCAGCATGATGTCTATTAGAAATTGGTTTTATTGTGGGATAAGCATCTTTCCAAAACCATCATTAATGGGCACCTCTAAAATACTGAAGAGGGTGATAACATTCAAATATGATGCTTTAGTTTCAGTCAGTATCCTGGGTAGAGAGAAATAATGACAGTAATGATGATTGAAGTAATAACAGTAATCACAATAAATATGACCCTTTATCATTCTCACTATCTTTGTGTATGCTTCTCAGAAAGTTTTGAGATGAAGTAAAAAGAGAGAAGATTTTCAGGCTTTGATTAATAGGACTATTGCATTGCATTTTCAGCAAACTGCTTCACAAATCTGAAGCCCTGAAATAGCTTGAGTTTGCTGCAGAACATGCTGTACTTGAGGCTTCTGCTCTCCCCTGTGCTACAAATTTGCATTGTACTCAACAGATAAACACCATTATTAGTCTGAGCGTTTAGGAGATGAGATGCAGTCAGTTTTGCTTCATGCCAAGTTTCAGTCAGCGTCTCACAGTTTCAGTAAATAGCTTCTTAATGTGATGTTAAATCCCTGTTTTTCTGCAAATCTCTCCTCTCTGGAACATGGCTGGCTTGGCAGGCCTGAATGAACACACAAACCCAGCAGAGTGCAAGCGACACAGGCAATCGCTGCTCCACGTTTGAACCTTTTCCGAGCAGACAGAGTTGGCCTTGGATAAAAAGGCTTCTTCCAGCTTGTCAGTGCTAGGAAGTTCAGGGGTTCTTTTGGACCTGAAAATTCTTTTCTTGCCACTGCTGGTGGGGCCAGCCTGTGCTGTTGGGATTACCACTCATTGCCCAGAGGTTGAGGTCTGGGCTCTGTTCTCACATATCCTCCCACCATCATCCGAGGCAGGCTGGTTAAAGCGTGTTCCCTTTCTTACAATGCTGTCCCACTGTATTACTCCTCCTGACATCCACACTGCCCCTGTGGTACCTCCTCCATGGGCTCTGCTCCCCCAGCAGGGCATCCACGTGTGAATTAAGGCTGGGGTGACCTCATGTCATGCCGTTTGCCTTCAGCACACGCAAAATCATATGGTTCTGAAGAGCACTGAGCATCCCCCAAAAGGGGAGGCAGCCAAGATAGGCCCCTTGGTGTGGGTGGTGGATGGTGTTTCTGTGCTCCCACCAGACACCCTCTCTCTGTGACTGCTTCTCTCAGCAGCAGGATGGAGATGAAGATTTCCCTTAGCTGTCATGTCAGACAAGAGCATGGGATCTGAGGTCACATTACCACCAGATATACTTCATTAACATCAGCTTCACCTTCCACCTCTTCTCACTTAGAACCTGTCACTTGGATCATGCAGCAAATAGACCTTTTGCTCTCCTATCACTCAAGCACTGTATTCCTGTCAGAAAAAAAAAAAAAAGCCAACCCTGATGCTGAATATCTTAGTGACTTTAAAGAAAATTCCTGCTGAATTTCACTCTGAGTCAGTTTTGAACAAGTGGTGATCACTTATTTCCTTGAAATATATTTCCTTGAAATTATTAGAGATGAAGTGCTAATGAAATACATTTGGAATGCTGAATGTGGGTGGAGGATCAAATTAATGTTAGAGAAAGCCATTCTAGATAAGGAACTAATAAAAACCCTCCATGGAAAGGTCCAAGCATGCATACTAAACATAGATCATGAGGTTAGCAGATAACGTTAAGTAACATCATCTTATTCAATCTTCACAAACATGGCTTGCAGATCTTTTGGTAATTTATCATCCTTCTTGTTCTAATGTCATGCTTTGCCCCTGAATGCTTTGAGACATAAAACAAATTTCTTATTAATATACTTTCATAGGAAGGAGATGAAGGCAAACCAGACCTGGGATATGATTCTGCTCTGCTGGTTTTATGCTGCTGTGATTTCAGGACACATTGAAGTTCAAAAATTACAATGGGAGCAAAGAAGTTCCTCTAGATGACGGGAGTTAATTTATGAATCTATATTGATGGAACCCCTTCACCAAGGAGCTGGCACAGATCTATGTATTTATCTAACCTTATCCAATGAGCAAATCATATCTCTTCATATCTTTGCATAATTCAGGCTATTTATTTAGAATCCATAACACGTCTGGACTCTGCCTCCACCCCTCTGTTTGTTGCACATGAAAAATGCAGTCATGTAGCCTTTTGTGCCATGTCACACAATTCCGTGGTGTGAAAACAGCTGAACAGAGGAACTGCTTTGATTTTAACTTTTTTGCCAAAATTCTTTTAGCAAAACCAAACCTTCAAAGCTCCAAACTTCTTTTCCAGTAGGTAGGTTCTGTAAAGCGTGGAACAGAGGGATACCCAGCAAAAATACTTTCTAAAATGCATTCCACACCTACACTGATCATGACTGATCAAACATTTCAAGTCTGTGATCTTCATGCTCAAAACAGATTCTGAGAGCTGAACAAGAACTTCCTCTAACCACCTTACAGTTGATATCTTCCTGTTTAGGAATTTAAGATGTGTATATATTTCTCTGGAAATTAACTGTGATGCTTAAAATACATAATAGATAACATATACATTAAGCACTGCAAGAGGTCTAAAAGAAATATATAATAGGCTTCTGATATTATTTATTCATGTTTTGCTGAAGTAAGCATCAGTCTCCTATCAAAAAAAGCATGAAATGTTCTATTTTTATTTCGTAGAGGGGGATTGTAAATGTCCCTCAGCAAATGAATTTACAACCTTGCCATTGATTCCCAGTATGTACATAAAGAGAACTTAGAATTCCATTAAATCTCATCAGAACTTTGCTGTACATGAAGGCTGAATTATGAGTTTCCCTATAGAGACTGTAAAGCAGAAAACTGAAAGCTTGTTCTCTCATGTGCTTACTAGAGATGGGCTGGGATCAAAGTGCCCTGCAACAAATACATGAAAAATACCTGGGTATGTTGTAGGAAATCAGCTAGTGCTGCATTGAAGAAAAAATATTTAAAGAAAAAAATACAGAATTTGTGCTTAATCCTTTAATAGAAGGTGTCTGTAGGAGCTTGCATAACAGTGCAAGTTCCCCAATACCTTCCATGACAACACAGTCATGGAATCACAGAATGGTCTTGGTTGTAAGAAGCCTTAAAGATCATCTAGTTCCAAACCCCATGCCACAGGCAGGGAATCTTCCACTAGACCAGGCTGCTCAGAGCTCCAGCCTTGGCCTTGAACACTTCCAGGGATGGGGCATTCACGACCTCTCTGGGCAACCTGTTCCAGTGCTTTATTACCCTCTGAGTAAAGAATTTCTTCCTCACATCTAATCTAAATATCTCATCTTTTAATTGAAAACTGTTACCCCTTGTCTTACCACTATCAGGCCATGTCAAAAGTCACTCTCCCTCTTTTTCTATAAGCCCCCATTTAACAGCATCCCCAGGTATGTATATTTTTGCCCTCTTTTCATACAAACTGACCACTTTAGTCTGAATTTAACTTGCATTATTTCTACAGAAAGAACCACATACTTTCCAAGAAAGCTGTCCTGGCTACAGGAGTCACCTTCCGCTGACAGACTGCTCCTGCAGGTGCTGCACGGTGTGGTCACACCCAGCCATTCTGGCATGGGGTAGAAAGCTGTGGGTGGCTCAGCCGTGTACCCTGTCTGGTTCTGACATTGTCCTCTGGTGCTGGGCCTGTACTGAGGGCCTCGAGAAGGTGGGCATGGAGCTGGGTGGTCCCTTGGCAGTGGCAGCAGATTGTGAGGGCTGGCAGAAGGGGTGCAGCACTGCAGCTGGCTTTGCACAGAGGTGGTAGCTATTGCTACTGTACAGGGAGAGCCTGAGATACCTGGGACACTGCTGGTGGTGAGGGAGGCCTCCCAGAAAGGCACCTGCCCATGTGCTAACCCAGCCAATGGGTCCCATTTTTCTGATGTATCCTCTCACACTACTGCGATCTTTTGTCTCTGGGGTTGAATTTCATTCTTTCTTTGGAATAATCCCTTTTTCCCATGGGGAAATTATCTGCATATTTCTTTTGTGGGGAGAGCCAGACCCTTCCCAGGTGTCTGGGTCTGAAAGAAAAGACCAAAACACAGAATTGAGGTGACAAGAGTTGGACTTTTGACAGATCTATCACAAATAATGAGAAGAGTGAAGCAGAACAGGGAATTCACCAAGACACAAGAGCATCCAATGGAACCGTCAAGCAACGGGGGTAGGACAAAGTTACAGAACAGCGCAGCTCAGCTGTAGAACAGTAATTACTTTCACTAGTTTTACCAATTGTTAATGGGTCAAGCCCCTCAAACAGTTGGACACATTTATCCATCCGAGGCTGGATACAGAGATAGGCTTAAATCTTTGGCTAGGGAAATTTTCACTGAGCAGGCTGCAAACCCCAGGGCTGCATGACAGGGAAGGGATTGTTAGCTTTATCCAGTGCTTTCATACCATTATCACCTTCATACCAAAGCACTTTATCCAGTGCTTTCATGGCTGTGAGCCAACTTCTCCCCGACAAAGAGTGCATGGGGTATGAGCAGCTTCCCTCTGCTCATGTGCACAGCTCACAGGGTTCCTCAGCACAGGTTAACAACCACACACAGGAGATGATTTGCATTAGTTCTTCATCTAAACTTGTCCTCCTCTTACCAAGGCCTTGGGCCATTTTCTTCTAAAACCAGCAGTACCTCATGCCATGGAATGGTTGAGGAGAAAAGAAACAAAAAATAAAATCTGAGTTGAAACTCTTCCCTATTAGCGGTTTCCTTCTCTTTTTCAGAATTGCAAAAGACACCAAGGGAATCAAATGAAGTGACTACTCGGCATCCTTGACAGGAGCCATGGAGAGACAAACTGCACAATATAACTCAAATCTGCTTTCCCACACCTGGACTTAACTTTCAGTACTCTTGGAATGAGCAGGTAGTAAATTTGACTAGCAAAGACAACTTTAAATCATAACCAGAAACAAAAGATGTAGGCAGATATCTGTTGCCTGGGAGAAAAAAAACCCCCAACAACCCAAACTCTCCAAAATAACAAAAAGAGGGACAAGAAGCTACTCTTGGTACTGAAGATGCAGTAATAAATTTGCAATAAACCATCTTAGACTAAGCTGAGAAAAGTCAAAAGTTTTAGCTTGTGTGCTGGGTATTTATGCTTCTGGAAAATATGAATCTTTCTTTCCTAGAGCATCCTCTTGCTGCAGTTTTTCCCTGTGTCCTGTAGAGTGCAGAGTGGTGTTTTGAAACTGAGGATCTATTAGTCTGAAAAGAGGATAAAGTCTAAGCCTGCTTGAAATTCTCTTTAGTAAAAGCGAGGCAGGCAGACTGCTCTGAGTTATGAAGGTGGCCTTTTAAAAATGGAAATAAACAGAGAGAAGAGATGACTTTAATGAACAACTACCTGTGTCTTTCTGGGTCTCAAATTCCATTAGCAAATGGAGACTGAAAAAACAGAGCAGTTCTGTCAGCAACAACCAACCACTCCTTCTGCACCTGAGCTTCCCCCAAACACACGTGCTTTCACTGCAGAGAAAGCCTAAAATGACAAGGGACATCCACCTGCAGTTCTCAGCTTAGCAATAGCCTCATTAAGGCTATGAAAACCTTTGAGGGATGCAGCCTCAGCCATGGGGGCCCAGGAGTCAGGTCCAGATGCCTGACTGCACCCATCTTTGGTTTTGCTTTTGGCTGTGCATTCCAGGGGCCTCCAGACATCCCAAATGCCCCAGGTTGGGGAAATTGGATGTTTGATGTGAAATACTGAATACCATCTCCTTCTCTAGTGTCTTGAACAGCACCATGGCACCTGCCAAAGACACTTACCTCACCTGATATGAACTGTAACAATCTGAGGGACAGATAAAATGTCCCTGGGCGTCCTGGATGGGCAGCCCTCGGACAAATGGTGGGGTAGTGGCCCTGGCAGCAATCATTATCCTGTGCTATTGTTTGTGGGCACTGGAACAGGCTGCCCAGAGAAGTGGTCATGGCACCACACCCACCAGAGTTCAAGGATTTGGATAACACTCTCAAGCATGTGGTGTGATTTTTGGGGTGGTCCTGTGCAGGACCAGGAGCTGGACTTCCATGATCATTGTGGGTCCCTTCCAACTCAAGATGGTCTATGATTCTGTGATTCTGTGTGATTTCTATCATTACAGTACTGCTCAAGAAGCCATGCAGGGCACAGACCGAACCACAGAAGCCTGAAAACAAGGATAGTATTAGACTGTGGCAGGTTGCAACAATATGGAACCCTTTTTGTCATTTCAGAACAAGCTGACATTCTTCATTTTGTACCAGTATGGTCCTGCTCCCAGAAAGTGATTGTCTCAACTCACAGCATCCTTACAACGTCCTTTGCTGCTGTGAACAAATGAGCAAAGGAAAACCTGAAGAAGAGATCTGGGATAAGATTTTTTTAACCATCTGAGCAGTTCACAAGATGTTGCATTGCAAGTGGAATGGTGCTGAATTGCACTAGGATCCTATATGCCAGTGCTGATGCGGCTCCCATGTTCCCTCACTGCCACCTCCAAATCCTGCAGCACACAGTACATAGGAAAATAAAGCCCATAAATTACCAAGGAGGCTGGGGAAAAGGGCAGCCTGGATCCTACTGAGCAGCAATTCTATCTTAGGTCTGAAATGCCTGCCAATGGAGATGAAGTTAATTCACACTCGCCAGCTAGCTGCAGGAGACTCAGGGACCTCTTGCTTCCTCACGGCCATGGCATGCAGAGTGTACCTGTCACAGATACTCGATGAGACAGATCTTATATTATTCTTATAGCTTTAGGGCAACTAGAGGGAGAAGCAAGGGAGAAAATCGAATCAAACACAGAAAAACAACACAAACAAAAACTTCCCAAATGTCTTCTACTTGACAGGGACCAAAAGTGACATTGTCTGTTCTGGGAGCCGCTGCCAATTATTTATTAACACCTTGAACACAGCAGAGTAGCTGAGCATGTTGTGATCTGGGGTTTCTCTGTGTGAGTATGACTGAAGTGTTTTGCAAATCAGGGCAGAGAGAAAAAGAGATACTCTTTGCCCTTAAGAGCGTGCCTTTGCAATTCTGCATGTGGCAATATAAGGGCAAATTCCTTTTCCTCCCTCCCTCCCTTCTCCACCCAGTGACTATCTCTGAAACACATACTGGACTTATCCTTTTGATTGCTGGAGGGAAAAGCTGTCCATCCTGATAGCTGTGTCCTCCCCTTCCAGCAAGTCAGACCTCATGGATGGCATAAAAAACTGAATCCCTTTCTGGGATGTGTGAAGGTCATGTCTGTGCTTCCAGTGTGTCCTCTCAGCTGAGAGCAGATAAGACCTTGATCTTGGTGGGTGCAGACACTTCTCTGTCTCTCCTTGCTTTTTAGGTCCTTCAGGGACAGTTGCCTTTCTAACTTGTAGCCTGACAATCCATCAGCAGTGGGAAATAATGAATCTGAGCTCTGTTGGTGGTGTCTGGGCAGTCCTGTGGCTAAACAACTGGCATAAATAAGTGACAGAGCTCAGAATCATTGTATCCCATTGCTTCCCACTTACTGCTGTAAATAACTTACACTGGCAAGTCATTGCAAACATCTGCTAAGTCACTAGATGACTTGCACTAAGTCATTTACTTTGGTTTTGTGTTGTTGAGCATCTGACAATGATTGACATGCTCCTATATGCTCAATGAGCTCATGATGGCTTCAGTGCTGCTTTCCATCACAAATATTTTTGCCTCCACGTTTTTGCCTTCAAAGGCTGTTCCTGCCTATATTGTTTGATAACTGAGAAACTCAGCAGAAGCAATGGAAAGTCATTTGCAGATCTTGATCTGTTATTAAGACCTACTAGAGCAGTTGTTCCCCACACTCTTCCAAAAATACTTTCCTCTGTCTCTCCACTCTCTCTTCCACCCCCTCTACAACTCGTGATGCAATTTAGGTATGTCTGTGTGAACCATTGATTTCAACAATCATTTCATGGTAGGATGTGTGATAGAGGAAATACATTCTTATGACTGCCTCATGCTGGGTGGATCTGTTATCTCTCTAATTGTTTTCTTTATTTTCTGTGTTTTAGCGATGAGAGAGGTGTGTGTAGAAGAAGGATTTGGCTATTGTGATAGTTTTGAGATTGTAAGCAGTGCAGTAAGGAATCTCTTGTCATCATCTGAGTGCATGTTAAGACAGGGACAAAAACCTAAGCTTCAAGAAGTACAGTTCAATGAGATGAAACATTTTCCCAGTGCCAAGGTCACTCCTGAAAGAGGGACTTAGTTATTCTTATTGCTTAGATCTTACAAAAAAAGCAGAACAACATTCAGATAGGTCTACGAAGGGAGTCCTTGGAAGTCCCAGTACCATTGTAAGGCAATTGATCTTCAGCTTCAGCTGCTGAAGTCACCTTAAAAATATTATTCTTTCATTTGTTTGAGGAAATGTTGTCCTCTATTTAATGTAGTGTTGCTTGCTGTAAATGTTACACCATCAGCTTTATAAACAATCTTATGTATTTTTGCTGCTGAAGATTGCACATTGGAGTGTTCTTCTGGTCAAAGTTCCTTGTCTGTGTTCCCTTTATTGTCAAAGGAGAGATGTGGATTCTGTCAGAAACACAATTTATCTTCCTCTACTTTACAAACACCTTAAGTTCGGTGAAATGCCAAGGAGAGCTCAACTTTCTATTCACTGAACTCAGAGAACCTGGGTAGTGTGATTGCCCTTCACGCTGACTCTTCAATATAGATGTTCCGATTCCTTGCATTTAGGCTGCAAAGATTTCCAAAGCAGCTCCCGTGATTTCAGTGGGACAAAATGCAGTGCAGAGCATGGGTCTCAGCACCTAAATATCTTTTGAAAACAGTGCTTATTTTCTGTGGTCCTTTCTTATATTTGAAAATGCTTCTTAAAGTGCACTTAAAAACAAAAGGCAAAATGTCCTACAGTACTAAAGAAAGGATATTTTATGTAAAGCTGACATAGAAAGGTAGTTTTACAAATGCAGCAGTATTAAATCTCTTCTAGAATTAATAGCGAGCTTTTAATTTGAGAAGTCTGTGCTTGGTGACATCCACATCACCACAGGAAGGAAAGGTGATACCATGCGGTGAGGTCAGAGAGCTCCATCTGCAAAAATGATTGAATCGTAATTTTGATCAATTCCTACAAATCTTTCACAGTTGAAATGGATTTGGAACTAAGGGACATCTTAATTGATGATTGCCCAAGATGTTGGGATGGGCAGTGAACATCTAGGTAGTTTTTAGAACCCATAAATTATCAAGACAGTGATATATCAGCAATGGAATGAATAATGTAGAGATCAACATGGCTTATTTAAATTTAGCTTAACCTTTTCTTCCATGGGAGAGCAAAAGAAGAATAATTGCCTCAATTAAATTTTAATCTTGGATATGTTGATCTGTAGCTGGGTTTGCCACAGACGAGGTTTCCCTTTCCCACACAGATGAGGTAAGGCATCTAAACTTGAAATCTCTACACTAATATTGACTGTAATATGCCCAGAAATTTTGCAAGGTAGACGTTTATGTGTAACAGTACGCATATCAGCTAACCCAAGGGGATTACTTTTGTGTTCTTATTTTCCAAAGCATTGTGTGCATAGAATGGAGATTATTGTGTATTTTCAATATGGCACGTCAACAACCCCCCCATCTCCAAATGAAAAAAAAAAAGAGAGACTCAAAAGAAAATGGGGAAAGTCCCTTTATCTGAAAATCATTTTCATTCAGGTCTCTGCTATACAAGGTAAAGAGATGGTAGATGATTTTACTTGAATTAAAACAGAAATTAATATAAATAATGCAAATGTTGCAATTGACTGGAGGTGAGGAGTATTTCATGAGGTTGCTTGGGTTGACAAGAAGCAGATTCCTTTGTAGTCAGCTGATCTGTGAGCATTACAATTCCTTGCTCATTATTTTGTCCAAGTGTAAAACTGAAAATAGAACTCACAGTTTGCATATTGTTATTTCATTCTTTTTTTTTCCTTTTTTCAAGCTTAGTAGCCTATATCTGTTGAACAACTCAGGGCCTGAAAGCTTTCTGTGCTGTGACTGATGCTGCACACTCAGTATTGCTAGCAGTGAGGTCCCTGAGCAAGAAATACCTTTGGGCTGGGAGAGGCTCTGCTTAAGGTGCCTTGTCCTATTCTACTGTATTCACAGGGATAAAATGCAGACCTTTTACTGAAGCTATAGAGGGGTCAAAGCTAGAAAAGATGTGTATGAGATCTATCCAAGAGTTTAGGACTCAACTGGCAATAAAAAGATAAATTCTGAGATGACAGATGTGGAGACTGGTAGCAAGTCACTTGGTTGTGCTGTGCTCTAGTTGAGCCAGTGGGAAAGGAAAGAGAAATACAAGTTTGAAAAGGGATGGGTGACTACAAATTCTCCAGAGTATCAAAGATGTTGTTTTGCCGACCATTTTATAAACAGGAAAATTGAAGCATGGCTCACCAAAGAATTCTGCATTAAAAACTGCTTGACTGAAAACTTTATACCTGAGCCTCTTTGGGTGTCAGCCTGTGTTTCCAAAATGTGGATGGCCCTGGGGGCAGGCTTGTTGTCTGGAGAAGGAGGTGCATGGCAGAAAGCATTTAATGCACAGATTCTGAAGCTGGATTTCAAGCATGTCACTTCCTAACCCCCAAACCAAAGTAATCTCTCAATTATTTTTGAATAGAACACAAAACCTCACTCGAATATGAAGGGAAATAATAATTTGGTGCTGACAGAAACTCTTGGGATCTATGTCTTCATAAACTTTATTAGAACACAGTACTCTACCTCTAATTGTTCTCCTAACACAGAATCATTTGCTCTTCCTTTTGGGGTCTCATTGCATCAACCAGCCTTTGTGAATTACATCATCCCTTTGAGGAAGCCAGAGTTTATTAGCATCAAAAACCCAGGGAATGCAAGTCATAGGACAGATAGATAAAAGTATTTAGACTGGGCAGAGATGACCCTTTATGGTATCTCACTTCATTAATCGCTGATCTTGGCTGGGATTGCAAAGGTGACCAGAAAGTTGCTTATAAAGGCTTGGCTGAAAACATAACTAGGATAAAAAACTAAACTTTTGTTTTCCTTAGACTTCTGCCTTAAATACATTGTCATCCTGTCACTCAAAGAGCATTCTCTCACTTTTCAAAGGTGCTAGGTGATTCTGTTCAAAGGCAGTTTAAGAAAAAGCACTGTAGGAGAAGGAGGGAAGCATGAGAAGGAGGAAAGCAGACCTAAGTGGAAATTATAAATGAAGCATTATTATGTAAGGCCAATAACAGATTTTCACTCTAATTAAGATGGATTACTTTAATAATCCTTACGGGTTTGATTCAGAACTGCATTACAAACCATTTATGTGGGGCTTCTGCACTCATCGCCTCTGTGAGGAAATCGCAGGTGTTTAAATGAGAGGGGGGAAATTCAGAGTTTTTATATTTCTTCAAGCAGCCTCCCTTGGTTTGGAGAGATGCGTTACTGCCTCAGATTTATGTGCTGAGGAGGGTGCCTGAGCCTTGATAGCACTCTTGGAAAGTAATTACCTTTTGCAGATTTTACACCTGAACATATATACAGGGCATGGCAATTTGGCTAGGGAAAAAAACCTCCACAAAAGCTTTTGTGCACAGAAGAGCTGCTGTTTGGATTAACGAACTGCAGAACTAACTTTTCCCCCCTCCACAGATGTCACATGTGCCTTTAAAATATACTCACTTCCCTTGAAAACACACCAGCGTTGGAAGATATTGTGCTTCATATCATAAGTGCGACCACGACTATCTGGGAAACCAGAAGGCAATGTTTCCATTTTCACAAGAATATTGTTATGTGAGAATGAGAAAAATGATAAAGAATGCTAAAATTTGGAAGAAATATTTAAGGTTAGGGTATTTCAGTATAATGTTATAATCTTTTGAACTTTTGTCTTAGTTGTATCTGAGTTCACAAGTACTAAAAAAAAAAAAAAGATTGCTTTGATTTTTTGTGAGTGGGAGTGGGGGGGATATCATCTCCTTCTTCCAAATATTTGGAATCTGAATAATTTCTGAGCCTAAGGACAAAGATTGCCCTGGTGAATATGTAGACCTTGTGAATGTGGGAGATGACAACTTCTCAGGCAGGAAATGCATCCAGATTATTGTCACAGAGAAGCTGCTGTGAGGTTTGCTCTATACTGCTATGGGCCAAACACCTCCTGCAATCTGCCCCCTGCAAAGAATCTGAGGAGAAAACCCTGTTCTTGGAAGAGATGATGAGTGCCAGCTCATTGATCTGGGGCAGTGAAGACCATCTGTGGGCCCATCTGTTCTGTAGGGGCTGATAACTCCTCAGGCTGGGATTTGACAGACACCAAAATGCCCACAGTGGGGACTGGAACTAAGCAGAGCAGAACTATGTGGGGAGCCATGACCAGCTCCATGCCTTGTGATGGCCAGGCCCAAGGGATCTGGCTGGACTGTTTTCCCAGCAAAGCCTGGGACAGAAACTGACCACAGATGCAAGAATGCCTTTGTCCCTGTTTCCTTTTTCATTTCTTATTTCTTAGTAGTAGTGCTGCATTACAAGTTTTTAGTGGAATCCTTTGTGCTTCACTCTCTCGCTTGTTGGAGAGGTTGTGTGGGGAGTAGAATCAGAGCACTGTTTGTCAATTTTGAGCTTTCTGTGCCTGGAATATTCGCTGCTAGGCAGCACAATGAAATCATCATTTAGTAGGATCTGATCAAGTCGGACAAAACAGAATTGATCATTCTCATACAGGTGTATTTATTGCTTTTGCTATTTACCAGATCACTTTATTTTCCTCCTAGTTGGCCAGAGCATGCTACAGAGGTATTTTGATTCCTAACTACTGAGGTCAGTGAGAGATAGGAGGCCAAATACTTTTATGAATCTGATCCTAAGCTGTATAGAGAATATATCTTCTTAATATCTTGCCTTTGTGATGTATTTGATCCTTAAAAATGACCCCATCATTTTATTAGTTCTGCAGGAGCTGTGTGCCTCATTTTTGGAAGGGTTTCTTGATGCTCAAGAGCAACAAGCAGCTGCATCATGTATGCAGAGAACTGACTTACAGGGCAATGTGCAGTGGGTTGACCACTGAATATAACTCCACTTAAACCCTTCCAGTACCAAATCCACCCCCCTGCCCCAGCTCCCTGTACGGCAGACCCATGGCCACTCCAAGCATCTGAGCAGCTGCCAGGGGTCAAAGCCTGCAGGGATTGCCTTAGTAGAGGGAGTAGCAGGAGTGAGTAAGAACAGAAGGAATTTGTATAACAATTACATTGAATATTACTCAGGCATTTATTAATAAGTGGCTTCCTAATGGTAAACCTCAATCAACTTGTCTTGCATTAGTTTTTCTGTTCTCTCCTTGAACCCAATTAAACTGTCTGCATCTCTAACACCCTGACTTTCATAGCCTGATAGCACACTCCTAGAGGAGCTACACATTTGTTTTGAGCTTACCTCCTTCCAGTTTAATTTGAACCTCCTTAATTCTTGCACTAGAAAATATATGCCTTCCTCTGATACATCTATTCAACAGCCACAAAAGTGCCTTATAAGACTTTTTGAGCTGTAGAATTCAGCTGATCAGCAGTATCAATAGCTCCTGATGGGCCTCTCCTTCCTGAATTTGCCTAATTTAGTTTTGAATCTATTTACATCTTCACCTTGAAGAGATTCACACTGCAAATAAGTCTGACTGAGAAAGCTCTTTTTTCTGTTTGCTCTGAAACCACTTCCTGATCATTTCCTTGGTTGTCACGTCCTGGGAAATACCAAATACATTATTTGTTATTTGTCTTGTCTGCGCCACTTGTGATTTTATAGAACTCTGCTCCATTCTCCTGAGTCATCTTTTCTGAAGAGTCACTGATTATTAATTTTGCTTTCTGAAGAAGCTGATTCAAACCACTGAGTATCTGTGTACTTCTACTCATCCTCTCTGTTTCTTCTCTGTGACCCTTTCAAACAGGTGACTGAAATTGCATATGGCATCCAGGAGATGAACAGAGAATTAATACATTCACATCATTAAGTCACTGTCTCTAATGTCACAGGGCACAAAACAAGCGTAAATAGGTTAGGGATCAAGACCTGACAGCACTGGAGGCGCATTGATTTCATGATCTCACTAAATTTCATATGTATGCATGTTTCATACATATATGTATGCTTTCCTTTTCTTTGTGCAAGCTGTTTTCATTCGGTTTTCTTATTTCAAGATAAAAATATGTATACTATCCACTTATATTTTCCTGAACAGTTGAAGTTTTAAAATTATGTGTCAATTTACTGTGGCCAAGGAAGTTCAAGAGAACACAAGTGATTTAGATGCTTGGTTCAAAGGCAACTCAGTCTTTGGAAAAGTCAATGCTTGATGATTTGGTAAACTGAAAATTGGATCTGATGCATTTCCTTACCATGACTGAGCTACACCCCAGTCCAGTAAAAAAGGAAAGTTATCACCTACTATCTTCTCTGATGTCTCCACGGTCTTCAGTTTGTTTTCCAACAGATGATTATTCAAATTACAAATCAGAATAAATTCTCCTCGACATGCAGAGTCTCTTTTCATTCTTATTTGTGGTGTCTTTAAGGAGAGAAACTCAAGTGCACATTCCCTTCAACTTGGGGTGATACTTTAAACTTTGACACATATTGTGCAGTGTCCACAACTTGCTATTATTTTCCTCAAGGTCCACAGACTATGCCTCAGTGAGAGGAGTCTGTGATTTACCCAGTGAATTATCATGACAAATCTGCAGCCTTATGAATAATGCATGGGAAGGAACAGGGATATCTGTTGCCATTTCTGTGGATGCTACTAATAACCTGTAAAGCCCCTCCTCTGGGAATGCTGTTCTGAAAGAGCACAGGGCTAAAGTTGCAGAGCATCTTGCTTGGCATGTAGAATTGCTGTTTATAATGCAGATTGAATTTGCCAGCACACACACACACACACACACACACACATGCACACACACTTAAAAAAATTTAAAAAAAAAGAAAAAAAGAAAAGATAGGAAGAGGCAGAAAATCTCTTATTGCTGAGAAGCAGAACAGCCTTTGTGCTGGGAGGTAGAAGGAAAAATGATGGTCCCGTAATACACTTTTTGACAAATAATCATTTAGGAGACATTCGGAAAATAAGTACAGTATGAAATAGAAGTGGCATTTTTTTGCCCTAAAGGGGATGCCTCTTATTTAGCAATGCTGTTGAATAAAATATGTACCACGCAGAGGTTTTTTTGTACCTCTGTATTTTTATTAAGATGTTTAGGGTTTACAGCTTAATAAATTGCCCAAAGAAAAAAAATAATCTGGAGATGGTGTTGTTTTCATCCAGTCTGGATTTATTTAACACATAGCATGCAAAATCTGTTTTCAGAAAATGGGTTTTAATTTAAAAAGCCTTCTGGGCTGTCAGTTATTCTGTCCCAAACAACCCACAGCTGATATACTGCTTTCTGATAAGTTCTTCTCCATCTTCTCCTCTTTTTGGTGAAAATTGGCCCGATTTCAAACCTAGCTGGAGCTTGTGTAAGACAAACAAAGAGATTTGATCATTAAAATTTAGCTTATCCTTGTGCCTATTGAATACAAAATTAACAGAGGTGGTACCACACAGCCTTGTGATCAGCACCCTGATCAAGCTGGATGTTGGGTGAAACCAATACACAGTGAATGGACAAAAATATGTCTCATACGAAAATGCAGATGATCCTGCAGCTATTCTGCACTTAAAACCACTTTATATTCCCTGTCCATCTAAACAAAAGTAAAGGAAACAAAATACCTGCAAACCCCCTTAATGGCAAAAGAAAGGTCCCTGGCAAGCCTGAGTGTAGAGCACAAAGCCAGGAAAACAGAAATGAATTCTCAATAGGCAATGGTAAGTTTTGTTCATTTCCAAAGCCACGACATGTCCAGGACAGGCTTTCCTGTACTTGAAAAAGGGAAAGATTACTTGTGGGCAGGTTTTTTGGTAGAAGAGAAGCTATCATTATGCTTGAAGAAACACTTGCAACACCAGCATGCCTAAGCAGCCATTTTAACATCTCAGTTACAGAGACATTTATGCTGTTCCAGGACAGGTGGGCACAAAATAGGCTTTGATCTTCTGCTGCAACCTCTTTTGTAATAGCTTCCAGCCTCCTCCAATATTCTTGGCCACTTTCACTTGCAAGGCAAGAATCCTAATTACTTTGCCACAGTTTCTCTTTCACAACACTTCCAGTTTTCTTCCTTTTCCCTTTGTGTGCTGTTTCGCTTGAGCACTTGACCAAGTTTTAGTGTTGGCTAACAGCACTTCTCAGATGTCCTGCATGTATGTGTGTGCATATATGGGAATTGTCAAAATAGGAGTGCTCCAAAGTCACTAGCTAATCCCTTTCCCTTTCATTTCCCCTACAAATGCAAAGAGATTAGCTTTATTGTGAAAGGATTTTTCAAGTTAGAGAGGATCTCACCCAGTCCAACTTCTTGCTTAGAGCAGGATCTGCTGTGATGTTGTAAAATTTCTTCTCATGCAGCAAATTTCATTGTGCTGGTTTCTGAATCTACAGGATCAGTTTAGGAAAAAGAGACTGTGGTATTACAGAACATAGGTGACAGAAGAACAGGTCTTGAAAGCCAGAGTGACCTCCTGTCTTTCGTCTGGAAGAACCCATGAAACACATCCTGGCTCACCAGGGAAGTGGTAGAAGAGCACTATGTGAGCTGCTGGAGCTGTCAGAGGTGAGAAACACTGTTTGTTACCTTAAAAGGTATTGTTTACCTGTTACCATAAAAGGTAATACTCTGAAACAGAATTGGTGATTGGGACACACTGTGGTGTAGAGTTATTTCCTGTTTGTGTGATAGTATATGAGGATTTTTCACTGCGCAATAAACGTCTTTGCATACCACCATCTTGTGAAGTCCCTGACCCCTTTTCAATCACTGCAGAGACTCCTGGATGCTTTCTCTGGTACCCCATGACTGCCAGCCATGCACTGACCCAGAACACACCTGCAGACTCTGTGCCATTGTACCACAGAGCTCACAGATGCTGGATATTCAGACTGAACTTTCCAATGTCTCTGAAAGACATCACGAAGAGTAGTACTCACTCTGCCCTTCTGTGTTCAGAAAGATTTTATTTTTGTGAGAATTTGAACTTCCTCCTGAATAAACATGAAGGAAAACCTTCAGACAATTTCAGTATTTCTCCATGTTGTTTCACAGGGAAGAGATTGCCAAACCTTTGACACCAAGTGGCCTGACAAAGCCTAAGAGCATAATTAGCCCAAACAAAATAGTGGGAGACAGACATTACTTCCTAATACATGTGGGCAAGTTCGTGATCAGATTAAATCAAAATTAAGTAGACTCATCCAGATATCCACATCTCCGCCTTTTGCCCAACGCCAGCTGCTGAGAATAACTTAATTCTATTTGCAGACTAATCACCAGGATGTTTACTAAGGGAGGGGAGTATTTTTAAGTATCTAGAGTGTAAATTTATCAAAGACACTCATAAGTCTAAAACCAGAAACTGTTCACACCCAGGTTGAACAGAAAGGGTCAGATGCATTAAAGGTATTAGAAGGATTAAATGTGCTAACACGCAGAGAGCCTAGCAGCGTTTTATTAAGATTGAGAGAGATGAATATTATTAAGCTTGGTGATTGTGCATGTCATTTTGGGAGAGAGGATAGTAGAAATGGAAACAAACTTCATTAACAGCAACTAGAAGAACAGTTTCATCTGCATACATAAATATTTCAGCCCTCGCTCTTCCTCTGGGCAGTCCTTAGAGAAATGCTAGAGAAAAAAAATAAAAAAGACATTCACTCTGAAGGCATTCAACTGATAAAACGAGTACAAGGTTAGAGAATGTAGGGAAAAGTAAGAGTGAAGGGCCAGGCTATGAACACTTTGAAAGCAGAGTAGTGTTTGTGACATTTGTACCAGCAAGAACTAGAATCTGGGTCTGCCATATTAATGCTGAGTTTTTGGAACAGCAACATGTAGATGAGTTTTGTTAGTGCTTTGTGAAGTTAGATGACTGGAAACATGCTTGCAGTTATATCTGGACCTCTGACTCTAATGGGTGACTGGGAGCAAATCTCTGACTATGTGAATTTCAGAGGTAATTGCCCAGAGGCCTCCTCATTGTGGCTTTTGCATTTGAGAAACACCAAGCAGCTATTTAAAGTGAATGGAAATGCAATGTGCAAAGTTTGTTTGGTATCAACACAGGAGGAAAACCACACTGATGGGATTTGAGTGGCCGTGTCACACTGTAACACAGCATTGCTTGTGCCCAAATCCGCTCTGCTCTCAAGGTACCGTCCCATTGTTCTTTCCAGAACTGGTAATGAAGATGTCTTGCAAGAGTCTCCTCGAAGTGCCACTTTAAAGTCACTGCTTTATAACCATTTCAAAGCTTCAAAAGGAGGGTTGTCTTTGCCATAGCGAAGCCACAGCACCACTGCTTTTGAAAGCAGCAATAAAGTGTTTCCTAAGAAGAACCACCTTCTCTCTTCCCTGTCATGGGTGAATATCACTTCAGTGTGATGCTGGTCTATCTGTAGAGTCAAAGCTGGCAGGTAATTAATCATCCTGCACCAAGCTGGCTCATTAGAAACCCAGGAAACTGGGTATTAACTAGCTCCTTTAATATGTTTTCCTTTATTCTCTTTCCACAAAGTTTCCTGTCCCTCTGTTTTGTCCTCTCTTGCTAAATTGCAATTATCATGCAACTTTGATCTCTTCACCTGTAGATGGCCCACTCATCCATCGCCACAGTGATTTTTTTAAACACTAAAAAACCAGGACTTCCTACAGGTTTAAAAAACATTTAAAGCTAGCTCTCGCCTGTAAAACAACCATGCAGACTGTATTAAATGAGAGGAAAGGAGGCAGGGCTTTGCCAACTCAAAACAATAAAAGATAATTTGTGACTTAAAAATCAGATTTTATTTAAAGAAGATGCATGTTTGTCATTTAAAAAGATTCCTTTACTTTTCAAGATTTAATTTTCATCTTTCTTCTTCTTTCTGATAAGTAGAAGTGACTTGATGACCAGAAATGAGGGTTCTGCAGAAAATGCCAAAAATCACAAATAACCTCTACCATGGGTTGCTAGAATCTCTAGTTCTAAATTGAAGATGCTACTAGACAATTTACCTCATTTTGTCCTGATTATCTGGGGCATGTGTAATCTATCTAGAGCTTTCAGCTGGATTTACTGTGTGTAAACTGAATAGCTAGATAGCATGAATACCATATTTCTGTTCAGCATCTCCCAACAGTGTGATACTTCTTACAGATCCAGGGTACAGCTAATTTGCAAAGGTATTATAAGACTGTCTGGATTTTTCTGAATGTGGATCAGATCTATTAAAACTCTTGTGCTGGCTGGATATACAGAAATCCCAGAAATAAAAAAGTAGAAATTATCCACAAATTACTTGTGCTCTTTTCTACACTGAAAGAATGGAACTTGTCTTGAGTAAAGGCTACTTTTCCCTCAATATAAGATTCAACAATTCTATTTCAAGACCACATTCATTTTTCAGAACTCATTTTTACCTGCAGTGAGTTGTGTTTGAAACTATATCTTAAGAAAGATTTAGTTTTAAAAAGAAGGATAACACAAAAACCCAATGATGAATTCTTCTCTCTTCCAAATAATTAAATGAACAGAGGGCACATTTCTATCCTTACAAGAGATTTTTTAATTTATTTTTTCCTTCATGTTTTATACTTTTTAACTAAAACTTCATTTTTGCACCAGAAATACCCGATGGTATATCTTTAAAATGGTAATCGAACACGAGGGTTGATTTTCATTCACATTTTGCCATCCCAAGGGGCAAAAGGAGGCATATCAGAAATTACCATATTTATGACACATTGCTAATGAATGTGAGATGCCATCCTCTGTCAATTCTCTTCAGCTCTATGCTCTGCCTTGGCCATTTCTAAGTTATTCCATGGGATTAGTCCTGCGTTGTTGCAGTGTCAGAGCCACCAGACTCAGAGAATCATAGGATCATAGAATATACTGAGTTGGAAGGGACCCATGGATTCCTTCTGTGGGGTTCCCTGGAGTATCTGAGGCATTTGGAAACTCAGAATTTCCAGCTGAAAATATTTTGTGCCTGGATGTGATATACAGAATATTCATATTTGGTGAGGAGAGTGGGGAAATCTTACAATAAAAACACAAAATGTTTCATGCGATTGTATGGGAACCTGTATCCAAAGTTGCGCATTTGCTACTGATGTGAGACATCCAGCCTTGATGCACTTTAGAGAGGCCCACTGGATCTAGAAGGAGGTTTTTTGACTCAAGCAACATGCAAAGAGTTATTATCATACAGAAGCCATGGCACTGATACTGGTAGGAGTGTTCTAAGGCAGCATGCCTGGGAGGGAGTGCCTTTAAAGTAACCCTCCACAGAGGTCTAAGCTTAGTAATAAGGGCCCCATGAAGTTCTAAGCATCCCCCTCCCTTCACCTGAAGAGTTTATAGTATTGCCAGAGGTAGGGTACCTTTGTGAAGGCTGTTAGTGCCATGGCTGCTGACCTCTGTCTACAGAGAAGTTGTGGTGCTGATCTCCTGGGATTTGGGTGCCTCCTCCTGCTTTAGTTATCATTGATACTCCTGTGACTGGGCTGTTACCAGTCAAAACTTTCTTTTCCTTGTTAATTCCATCAGGTGCTTTAACCATCCCACTGCAAGTTACAGTTCCAGTGGAAGCACAGGACTGGGGACTGCGCACCTGGAGATGGAGCACAAGACTTGTCCAGGTTTGTTGGTCTTCTCATTTCCCTGATGAGTTTGGAGTCAGTCTAGCACTTCTTTCTCCACAATCCAGTGTTGACACTGTTTTCAGGCCTGGAAAAACATGTGGAGGCAGAAGGTGAACTGGAGAGGATTAGTTTGGGTCCAGGAGTTGCCTGCAAACATAGACAAAAGCCCACTAGGCTTCTGTGGTGATGGTGTCTGACGGAATCACATACCAGAGGGGACAACAAAAATTTCACTCTTTGCTTGTAAATGCAGTTCATAACTATTAGCCTTTTGGAAATGCCAATATGTACAAAAATGAGACACTGGGGTTTGTTTGTTTGTTTGTTTGTTTGTTTGTGTTTGTTTGTTTTAAGGCAGATATTATAAGGCAGCCACCAGCAGCCCTACTATTTAGGCCATTTTTGCTAAGCTGTACTGTCTGCACAATAATCCCACTTTGTGCTTCATGACTTTGGGCAGACATGCAGTAAGGGCTGTAATAAGGTGTGAAATAAAGATTTAGTAGCACAGCATTGCAAATGCAGTCTAGCAAAGGAGTTCATTACAGTTCCATTAAGATTGCAGAGTTAACATTAAAAACAGCCAAGAAACACAAAAAACTTAAGGTATTAATGTTCCTGCAGCAGCATTAAGTCAGCCACATTGTACAACCAACAAGCTCTATTTATTGGATTGTACAACTTTCTTAATTCTTAAGTCAGCCAGATTGTACAACTTTCAATTCTAGCACAGTTGTCTGATCCAGAGTCATTAGGATCCAAAGGTCCCAGGAACCATAAGCCCACAGGACTAGGAGCTCTGCCTAAGTAGAAAAGCCTTTGTTTACTTTGATGAACAAAACTCACCTTGCACAGTCCCCCAGCACACAGCACAACTGGGAGGTGTCAGGCAGAAGGAACTTAATCAGGTCAAACATTTCAATTTGTATCAGAAATTTGTTTAAGCAGGAAAGAGCTGCTTGTGCATCTATGAGGGCAACCTCTTTGCTCCCATCAGCTCTTGCTACCTTATTCATTTCTAAGTGTTTTCAGTCTTGACCTCCAACAGAATTGGAAAGGAAATGTGTTCAGGGAGCCAAGATCTTGTTTTCCACACAAACATCTTGATTTTTCTGAAGCTGGTATGGGCTTTTAATAATTAGACCCCCTTGAAATATTTCAGAGATAATGTTTTGAGAGACTGAGAGTGTTTAATCTGTGCATTTTCTGAGATGATACACATTTTCAGAATCAAAATACTGGAATGTAATCAGTTTCAGGTGTTGATTTAGAGATACAAGAGGCATTAATGCCTCTCTTCCTCGAGAAGGTTCCTGGGACCAGCCACGTGGACCCTGCCCCTCTCTTGCTGCTGCCTGTCCCTTCCCAGCCCTCGGGAAAGTGCCTGAGCCCAGCACAGTGGAGCAGAGCGATCAGAAGCAGTGACAAGATGCAGATGATCTCAGTTTTGGGGCTTTGTCCATCCTTGTTTTCCATTGTCTTGAGCTCAGGGAAGGGGAGAGTGCTGCACAGAACAGCCACCATCCTTTGTCATTTTGGCAGTGTGGAACTGTTGAGGTGGTGAACACCTTTTGTGTGTAAAGCATCTTTTTATTTGTATAATTTTATTATTAATTTTGCTGCTGTCAATATATGTTTCTTATTCCACCGCTGTTTCAGTAAATTATCTCAACCCAGAGTGTCTGCCTTTGTCCCTCTTTTACTGGAGAGTGGGACAGGGGAAGTGGGAGTGGCTCATTTGGAGTTTAATTTCTGGCTGCTGTTAAACCATCACAGTGTCAATTTCAAGAAATAGCTGGAAATTTTGCTGTGGTAAGTTCTGCATCACTACTCTTGTCTTTCATTCTCCAGTCTCTGTTTCTGTCTCTCCTTGCCATACCATAAATCTGAAAGAGGAGGTCATTTAAATGTTCAAATAAATGTCTAAACATAGTCATCACATTTAAACAGTTCATTCACTTAGGTGGAAAACTTTTCAATACCAATCTGTCTTTTTTGTCCTTAAATAAGACTTCTCACAGGACAAATAAGAAAAGTTATCCCCAAATCCTGGAGACTAAAAGCATTTGCAGCAATGTTTCTCACCGGGGAAAGCATGGGCAGACTGCCCAGGAGAATTTAGCTGATTTCTGGTTTTGTCACAGATCCTCCTTTTGTCTTTGGGCAAGTTCTTTGTCCTCTGCTCTCCACTCTTTAAGGAAAAAGAGACAGCTTTTGTGTTGGTTATTGAGGCCTTAGATCTCTTGCCCAGGAACTGGGTAGATATTAAGGCCTTCATTCCTGATATTAAGGGACTAGGGGTGTCTCTGAGTCCCACGTGGATATGAGCCACAATCACAAATATTGCCTGTTACGAGAATCAGCAAGGAAATATGTGCAATCTTCAGTCTCTGAAGTGAAGGCTGCCAGACTGAGGCAATAGAGATTTAATGTATTCAAGCACTGCAGTGCTGTGTGTAAGTGGATATGATTTAGGGTAATGCATTTTAACACAGCATTATACACTTGCCAGAGTGATTTTACGTAAAGTTATAGTCCTGCTTTTAAATGACAGTACATCAAGGCACATCTTGAATTAACTTGACCAAAAGCTTTTTGTGATAAATAGCTGGTGCAGTAGTACAGGGTACAACTGACCCAGGCTCTGCAGGGACAGCATGTCTGCCTTGGATGTTGGGAGATTACTCTGGGCTGGTGAAGATGATGGCTTGAGCCAGGAGTAATGTTTTGGCCTGGACATTGTTCTCTGTGTATGGGTGCACAAGCAATGAGAAGTATCCACCTTCCCTGCTCCACTGGTAATGCTTTGAGGTATGCTGGGGTGCAGGCTTGGAGGCTCTCTGAGCGGGGCCAGGGGAAGACAGCTGCCCTCTGTGGTGTCAGTTGCCCCAGAAATGTCATATAAGTGGAATACAGACTTCTGGGAAGCTCATCCCGAAGTCAGTGCCAAACTCATGACTTTCTGAGCCATGGCAGATGAATCTGACAAGGAAACAATTAAGAGGCTGAGGAGTCTCTTGCCTGGTAATGCTGGCTGCTTGGCTTGAGCTGCCCTAAAGGAGCCTCGTTTAGGGGAAACTTCCCCTGCAGCACAGCTTATCCAGAGTGTTCCCTTTGGGTACACTAAACAGGGAACACTCTTAGGGGTAGCATCAGGACTGGGATACTGGCATCCTGGAGCCAGCTAGAGAAGTCTGCTTTCTGCAGAGAGCATGATAACTGCCAGCATATCCGCATTAACAGTCTTCACAGCTTCCATCCAAATTCAATGGAATATTAATTATGACCAAAAGTACAAATGTAACAAACAGCTCCTTTGGAAAAAGTGATTTATCTGTCTAAGTAACATTATGAATTATCAGTTTATCAGTAGCTTGACATAAAACACATAATTATATCAGTGAATCATTTAATAATTAGAGCACGAGTTAATTGACATTATTCACCAGCTGAATAAAATCTCCATGAGGCAACATCTCATGGAGATTGGCAACAATGGCACCCAGTGGGGTGGAGGTAATTTTAACACAGTTCTTCAATTAATAAAGTAAAAAATATAAACCAAACATAATTACAGTGGTCTACAGGAGTGTGTATGTGATTGTAGGGGGGAATAGGAGTTTCAACAAATTCAGGGCACTAAATTATCAAAATTTAATGATTTCCCCAAGTACTCATGTTCTGAGGAAAACTTTACTCTGACAAAAAACAGAAAAAGAAAGGAGAGAATAAAAAATTGGAGTAGAATAGCTATAACAGTATCACTGACTTATTCTGAGCAAATATGTGGAGAAATGAATGCCTGGTATTTATGAGCTTTCCATAGGGACAAAAAGAATTTATTTGTGATCAAAACAAGGGTGAAACAGCAAGCAAAATATCCTTATACCTGCTTTTTAGAGGCTTTTTTTCCTAACTGCTGCTACTGCAACACATTATCTGGATGGGGAGTTTGGGCGCTGAGCTACTTCTCAGACTGATGGTATTGAAACAATTATTCTGAAATCATAAGTGAGCTGTTCCATGCCTCTCAATATATACTACAAGATAGCAAGGTTTCTAAAAACTGAATACTTAGAAAATTCTTTTCCTTTTAAGTTTTGAGTCTTGAAATTGCTTTCATATAGCAGTTGCCAGATAAATTTTTTTTCTTCATTTGGGCTAGAAGAACGCTTTAAAAAACAATAGTGAATGTCCCAAATAGTCATGGTACTCCAAGAAGTTGGATTAAGGAAGAAACCAACACATGTTGCCAGATTGGCAGTAGCTCCAGGGACTGCAGATAAAGTGCACCAGGAAGAAGTGTTCCTCTAGGTCACCTCTGTGCCATGTCTAATTCTCTGCATCCCCACTGAGTTTGGTTTTAACTGACAGTGAGTAATGGCACAGCCAGGTAATCTCAGCTGAACTGGATATTCAGAAAAGATTGTAGGAGCATATGGTTTATTTGCTGTCCATTGGTTACACACCATTCTGGACAGGCAGAAAACAGATTTATATTGATTTGATTTTTCTCTCAGTATTTAACATGAGACTAAGATCACTCCCATGTCTGTACTCAATGTGAGAAGCAGAAAACTACAGAGAACCCATGTGGATTCATTGTAGTCCTACGAAGGAGTCTGTTATTTATGCTGGTGGAAGAACAGGTCTGGGTTGCTTATCATGTTCAGCCAAGAGTCAGGTTGTGGGGAATGAACCCAAGCAGGTGCATATAGATATGGTGAAATCTCACCAACACCAGCTTGGAAAGGTAAGACTTTTATGTCCATCAGTAACCTGGGGTTTTGTTGTATCACCTTTGCTAAATCACAGGCAACTCTGTCTTATCTCCTCCTTCTACAGTTTATCATTGGCGCTTCTATCCTGAGCCAGACTGGGACTCATTGTGTAAGAAGCTGTACAGACACAGGGTGAGGGATAACAAAGCGAGACAAAGCAGGTAAGAGAAGCACCTGCTTTTGAAATGATCTGCCTGGGATACTCTGCCATGGTGCTCAGACCAGGACTCCTGTCCTGTTCAAAGTACATTCAGATACTTAAACCATGTGAGAGGCTTTTCATTGTGAGTGAAGGTAGCAGAATCCATCATTATTAATTAAACTGTTCCTGGAAAGTCTGTTAATTTTGCTCTGCCTTGTGTAAAGAAATAGGAGGAGTCAGAAGGAAAGAGATTATAGCAACAGAAGTTATAAAGGCTGGGTCCAATTAGACCATTTCCTAAAATTTTAGATAAGAGAGATAAATTTGAAATGTAGACAGCATGTTAATAATTGAATATTTACCTTAACATTTAAATCAGAGTACTAAAAATCAGGCTGGGTCAATGTGCTTCAGAAAATAAGTTTCCTTATGAAAATCCTCAGGAGACCCTTTACGGAGGTGATGGTGCATGTCTAGCTATAAGAACTGGACGCCAATGAACCACAGGTTCTTGCTGGCTAGGAGCTCTTAAATCACCCATTCCTCAGGTGGAACTTATGTTCTGGGTATCACCCTTAATAACAATTATGTTATTACCAGTGACAAATTAACAGCCACAGTATCTAAATAAGTTGACATTGGAAGTTATCTTCATTTTGTGATGACACTGAAGATTTAAATTGTAGTTTTAATGAGAGGGGTTTCACACTCTCAGATGGGAGAGCAGTGGAGATGCTGCAACAAGTATGTAGAGCTGTGGGTTACATTGCCTTGGCTCACTCAAGGAAAACTTGAGCACAGTATGAATAAACAGGCTACGAAAGAATAGTCTAGCTGAAAGTACTGTACTCTGACTGAAAAATGACTGGAAAGCCATACAGGGAGAACTGCTCTTTGTAGCTAAATTAAGAGTCTGTTAGGAAGGATTCCACAAGCAGTTGCCCTGAAATTATTCACCATCCTTATCAGTTTGTTGGTGGAATGAAAATATGGCTTTGGGTAATGTTGAATGAGGAGAAACTGCAAATGTCCTGTAGAACCAAGATGGAGACATGATTTGGATAAGGAAATAGCACACAAGTCAACAAAGTGGGTGCAAGGCCCTGCCTCATAGGAATAATTTACTGTGTAAATATAGAGAAGAAATGTGAGCCAGGTAGTATTTCAGGGAGAAGAACAATAGGAGCAGGATAACAAATCAAGCAGTTTCGCCATGCAAATAATGCAGATCTCATTCCAGGATATAGACTAGGAAGATTTCTTGCAGCCTGTTTGAGATAACCATTCTCAGGACTCAGTAGAGGCTTTCTGGGATGCCAGAATGTCTTATCGCTGTATTTCAGGCAGTGCAGATGTTGAGAGCCTAGAAAGCTGAAAACTTGAAGGCTGCTGCCAGGAAAGTTGAAAGAAACTGAGTGTGAATTGCCTAGGGAAGAGATAGCCAAAGGCAGGCATGCATCTAGCAGTCTGCTTCAAGGCAGAAGGGAGAAAATTGCTCTCCTCATTCGTTGTGAAAAGAACTAAAAGTAATGGTCTTAAATTATAGCAAGGGGTGTTATCTGTAGTGTTATGTTAGCCACTAAGAAAAACTTTGTAGCAGGACAGTAGTTATACCCTGAAAACAATTGTGTGGAAGGATGATGGTTTTTCCTCACTGAGATCTCAAAGAACTGGGAAAACTCACGTGGTCTGATGGGTAGTGGGGAAGTATTGGCAGAGCAGGGAGAGAATCTGAAGGTCTCTTATAAAAAGAAGCTGTAATTGTCTGTATTCAATGTGCAGAAGTTAAAATCCCCCTGTTTGAGAGCTGAATAAAGGCACATTTTCTCAGAGAAGAGCATCCACAAACTACCAAGCTCTCATCTAGCCATGTGTGATTTCTCCAGGAGGGGGAACATATCAACTCCTTGTCTATCTGAGAGATAATCAGTGTTTCCCCTAAAGAAATTCTCATCTGTCATTCAGGTTTTGTGTTTAAAGGATGGTAATTAAGTGCTATTAATACAAAAAAGTCCTTTACCTGGTCACTACTGGCACATGATTTACACAGACATTAACCTAGTCTGGTTTGGTCCATGAGCATGATGCAAATATGTATGTAATAATGATGGTAGAAATGAGATTAATAAAACAAGCAGTTATTTCTTGAGCAATATACATCTATTTATAAATGCATATTGCACTTCGTTAGAAATATTTGAGAAATTGCCTTGTCTTTTCCTTGTGGAATTCTGAATTAGTTTCCATTGCACAGTGATAAATATGTCACTTTTAATTTTTTCTGTTTTCAGTCCTTTTCTTAATTCTTTCAAATCCTTTTCTTACTTCAGGCTTAAAAAATATTTTTTCTTTGTTTTCCAAGGTCTTCTTTTTTCCAGCTATTTCTTATGGAAAATGATCTTGAAAAATATTATGATTAAAAGGAGGAAAAACCATAAAAAATAATGAGGAAAGACAAAAATGAAAACAATATATACAAATTATTTTTTGAGGAAAGGTAAAAACCAGACAAGCTAAGGTAAAAAATTTGTTAGGACAGTCAATTAAAAAAACAAATTACTAGGAAAAATGGGACTACTTCCATAATTTCCAGATGGGAGTTCTCTTTCACATACTTGGTAATTAGAAGAACCCCAAACTCTTTTCTATGGCACTGGCAAGTGTATTTTTCAGGAGTGGAACTTAGCAGTCTCCAACTGTTTGTTACTCTCCCCTGATTGAAGATCAGAAGAAGATATGAACAAGTTGAAAATGCAAGACTACCTAGGAAGAAACTCAAATGTTATCTGATGATACAACACCACCTGATCTGCAAAAAAATCAAAACCAGAGGCCCCCCCACCTCCTCTTCCCTCTCACTGTTTTTAGTAATTAAAACCCACTTTCACCTTCCATCCCTCAAAACTCCTTGCTCCAAACCAATAACCTATTATTACTCCCAAGACTTAAAATTTTGCAGGTGCTTCTGTGCTTTACTGCAGTCATAATGAGCATTTGATATCTAGGACTATTTCTGCAGTTAATAACAATATGTGATATGCTGTAAGAACTTTCATATCCATCTTACTTGAGTAGAAGACAAAGCAAACTCAGGGGAAAGAAAACTTAATGTAGTAATATCTTGGGTAGTGGCAGAGTAAAGCAGTGAAAAATACCAGCACAGCTAATGCCTCTTTGTGCAATTATTCCCACTTTTATAAGTTTGCCCCAGTGTGAAAGTTTTCTCCTTTAAAACGGGCTGGCAAAGATAATCCATTAATTCAACAGCACTGGAAAGTTAACATTTTTTCCCTTCATTAGCAAGTTCAAAATTGCATTTTATTTCCATTTTGATGAGATTTTTATGAGTTAGAAGAGAGGAAGTTGAACCCCAGGAGCTTAATGGACCTAGAAAGATCGCAGATACAGGATTGAATTCAATGAACCGTGAGTAGTTTAGTAAATTAATTAAATTTAAGAAAATAATGATTTTTTTTGTCTGCAGGATTAAAAATGCTAAAATGCAATGAAAAGTTAATTTAATGCTAAAACTTTTCCCCCTAAATTTATTTTGCATTGATATTAAATAACTTCTTCAAAGCTTAAAAAGCAGAGAAAAAAGAGGGGAGAAGACTTCTAGAAAAATAATTATTACATTATTTTCTGATTTCCTATATTTCCTTCAGTCTGAGAACTGTCCTTCAGAGCTGTGAATAGGATTCTCTAGGGTGTGGGCAGCATTTCCCAGACCCACATTTTCCCTGTAGACCTTTTTAACTTGGTCTTGTTGCAGGAACAGCTCAGCTGTTGAGAAGTGGCTGTGTTGTCATGGAGTTCATAGCCCAATATGTTCACATGGGTCTGTGATGCAAAGCGCTGAAGCACCTCACAGAGGTACAAGACCTTCTAGGGCCAGACACTGTGGTTTCCTTGTTCAAGTGAAACGGTAGAAAGGTTTAAATTTGCCTGTTGAGCTGCGTCCCACTGTAGCCTGACTTGTAACGTCTGGTGCAAATTTCTTCTCTGCTTGGCTCCGCCCAGCGTTAGCCCTTTGCAGCATTTCTTGCACTGTATTGCAGACGAATGGAAAAATCCAATCTTGGGGATGGTCTTCCTGCACTTTTTGGAGCTAAAAAGAAGGCAGCTACCCAAAATAAACATTAAACTGCTGAATGAACCTTATTGCCACCCTACACTTCTCAACCCAATCAATTGTATGAACCGAACAGATCAGTGAACATGTGGAGTCAAGAGCTACTTTAATTTTCAGAAGCTTGGTGCTTTGCTTTCTATCTTCCCTTTTCACACGCAATGTCCGACATTACAAAGCCAGCTTTTCCCATGTCAGCTGCCTGAGCTGTAATAAAGCAAGGAACACAGATAATTCTAGGAATTGGTGGGAGGTGTATTAGTGGCACTGTGGAAACAGGCACAAGAAATCCTGACACAGAGTAAAAAAACATAATTTTGAAAAAGCAGCATTAAGTCCCTTTCCCTTCCTGCTCTTCTTCCTCATGGGAATCCGGTTGCAATGAGTGACATCTCAGAAGTCTATCATTATTGATGATATGACAGATTCAGATGAAGTCATTGGAGGAATATGATTTTATTATGCATTCAAAAACAGTTCATAAATTTGCTCTAAAATAGCAATTGGCTTTGTCCTGT
>VYZT01022014.1:0-24436 GCA_013400735.1 Pomatostomus ruficeps
GGCTCTGCTGTGACCCTCACCCCCTCTGTTCACAGCCTCCCCAGCCCTGCACCACCTTTCATTTTAGGGGAAGGATTTGCCTTCAGCTCAGAGCATATTTGTGCACCTGGCCTGGCTTCCTTTCCGAGCTGCCTGCACACGGGAGGTTGTGGAAAACAAGCAATAGGCAGGATTTGCTTACCCTGACTTACTGGTCCTGCTGCAGAAAATCTGAGAGTCACTCCTCAGCAGACACCCCGCCCCAGAAAACTTCAGCAAAATAATTCCTTCCACTTTAATTTTCTAACTGTCAGATTTTATAACACCAATAAATGGAGAGAGGGATGGTTTATGACAATGCAGCTCCTCTCTGATTATGGCTGCATCTCTCTTGAGCTTTGATACTTAGCAGGGGTTTAGTATATTTTCTGACAAATGACAGAATTAAAAATCACTGCTGAATTTCGAAGGGANGAATACGAGAAAATAGGAAAAAATAGAGGGAAATAGGTGAAAATACGGGGAATAGGGTAAAATAAGCAAAAATAGGGGAAGGGAAGGGAAGGGAAGGGAAGGGAAGGGAAGGGAAGGGAACTTCCTCCCACCCAAACCAGCTCGTTGTTTTGCTGTATGCTTTTCTGATGCCTGTGTTCTGGCTGACAGCATAAGTTATGACCCTCTATTAATTTCAGTTTGGCCGATTTTCTGTTATTTTCCCAAATAAAGCAGTTCTGGCAGATACAGCACAGCAAGATATATAATGTTCAGTGGGCTTTCCCTGGAGCCAGACCAGACTGTGGTGACCTGGAAAAGGTAAAGAAGAAACCTGCTAAAGCATAGGGATACACATCCACAGATATATGGATGTACATTGTATGGCAGCTTTCAAAACAAAAGGCAATTTTCCCCACTTGCCTTAGCCACAAGCGCAGTAACCCTTCAATCCTCTCATTTTCATTTATTGTTTTAATTTCAGTGTTTCCATTGGAGGTCACGGTCCCTCTTCCAGCATTTGAAATGGTCAAATGCTAAAGGAGAGGGAGATTATGAGCAGAGGGACAATTTCCTCATTGGATTAACATCCATGAATAAATTCATTAGTGTGCTCTAAGGGAGAAAGGCTGAAGGGCTGAGGGTTTCCTTGATGACCAGAGGATTTTGCCCTCAGGGAACGGCTGAAATGCAGAGGTACATGAAGATACTCAGCTGCAACAATTGCTGCCCAGGCTTTGAATTAATCTGGTCAGGTCTTTAATCCTTTCAAAGTAATTGGGAAATGAATTGCATTCTATGGTCTCAAAGTATACCTTGGGTGTACTTGGTTAAAACAGGACAAGTTGGAATCACCCTACTTCCAGCCTTAAGCTGGTATTTAGGACCAGATTCATTTCCAGAAGAAATAAGGCTTTATTCACAGAGTTCTTGTGAAATTAACTTTTTTAATTATTTCAAATATGGGTGAAGTGTTTGATACACTGATTTCCCCCCCCCCTTGTACATTTATTGCCTAGACTGGCTGTAAAGTCACATTGAAAGGTAACATGAGCAAGAAACTTCAATGAAAAGTTTTGAAGCCCAGCTGGGGATCTGTTCCAGTTTCTCTGATGCGGAGCCATGGATTTGGTTTTGCTGTATTTCTTTGCCTTCCCACTCTGTGTCTGGATGACAGAGGCTGCTCCCTTCGTTCTGTGAGTGGTGCCAGGTGCAGGGAGCAGAGACTTTCTGAACTGGAAAGCAGCAAAGCTCACTCTGAACACAGAAATCCAGATGTGGCACCTCACAAGGCCTCTTCTCTCTTTCAGAGTTGTCCCTCCAGGGTGTTTGCTTGTTCCTGTCTCCCGGTGTTTTGTTTTCCTGGGTAAAAGTTGATTTGCTGGTTTGGACTCGTATTTAATCAGCTGCAGATGACACGGTTGTCATGGAAATTATAATCTCTCTTTGAAAAATCTTACCAGAGATGTTACGATTTTTAAGGATGGGAAAATTAAACCACATTCCAGATTCTGTATGTGCTGTGGTAAACTAGGTCTGATCTGGCCAGGATTCCTCAAGCTACAGAACATTTCCTACCTGTACACCTTTCCTTGAGGCTTGGCTCTGACTGCAACAGTAACCACCAGAAATACAATTCCCTGGAATGCTGATAGCAATGACTAAACCAGGGGGTGCTGCCGAAATGTTCCTGTTCTGTTACCCCGATGTACTGAACTGATGTGAGGTAACAGAACGAGGGCTCTGCCCACATGGGAGGTTCTGGTGCTGTTTGTGGCTGGTGGAGTCGTACCAGAGGTACATTCTGTTTTTAAAAAATGTGTTTGGATAAGGCATCTGCAATGTCAATAAACAGTAAACTTCTATGTGTATTCTCACACTTTAATATACATATATATATATGTATGTGTGTGTGTATCCTCTCCTGGTCATTAAACGAGGAAATACGTCAAAGTCAACCCATGGTTACATTTCACTTCTGCTTCATTCAATTCAAAATTACTCTTTTCAGTCACATGAATTATCAAACCATCAGACATCTTAGGACTTCTTGAAGTGACACGTCCTTTAGACCCCAGCACCAATTTGGAAAACCTCACATGATAGCAGAGTCTCTGTTTTCTAGGTTAGCTACCCCTCTAGCGAGTACAAATGTCCAGTGGGATAAATATATTCCCTATCTTCCAGAAGAGCCACGAGAGCTCTGACAGCACCTGTGTGCAGAAGCAGTCATGTACGCTAAAGATCACGAACGCTCCTTCAGGCCTGTGTGCCCAAAATAGCCCGGGCTTGGGATCTGGAATCAAAGGGCTGCTATAAAAAGACTCCTGGATGCCTGCGGAGCATCCATGCCCTCCGTCGGGGCTATTTCTGGCCCGAGCATTGACACCACTGCTTGCGGGTCTGCCACGGAGCTCTGCGGAGCCGCGATCTCCGGGGGCAAGGCCGCGCACGCAGCTCCGTGGAGCCATGAGCTCCAGTGACGAGGCTGAGCACGGAGCTCCACGGAGCCATGAGCTCCAGTGACGAGGCCGCACGCAGAGCTCCGCGGAGCCATGAGCTCCAGGGGCAAGGCTGCACACGGAGCTCCGCGGAGCCATGAGCTCCAGGGATGAGGCTGCGCACAGAGCTCCGCAGAGCCATGAGCTCCAGTGACGAGGCCGCACGCAGAGCTCCGCGGAGCCATGAGCTCCAGGGATGAGGCTGCACATGGAGCTCCACGGAGCCATGAGCTCCAGGGGCGAGGCTGCATGTGGAGCTCCTCAGAGCCGCGAGCTGCAGGGGCGAGGCCACGCACGGAGCTCCTCAGAGCCGCGAGCTGCAGGGGCGAGGCCACGCACAGAGCTCCTCAGAGCCGCGAGCTGCAGGGGCGAGGCCACGCACAGAGCTCCTCAGAGCCGCGAGCTGCAGGGGCGAGGCCGCGCACGGAGCTCCTCAGAGCCCTCGCGTGAGGGGAGCCAGGCAGGCCGCAGCCAGAGCTCTCCGTCGCGGAGGAGGAGGAGGGTGGTTATCCAACTGCGGCATTCCCGGTGAAGTCTTCCAGGATCTGCGTTTCCCAGCACCGCTCTGGGCCCTACGCGTGGCGAGCCTTGGCGTGGGCCAAGGGCCGGGCGCTGCGTTGTTTGTCAGCGCCATGCAGGTGTCACAGGACGTGTTCCCTGCCCAAGGGCACCGCTGGAAGGCTCTCCCTTATCACAGCCTGTTTTAACCCCCACACTTGAACTCTGGTGCAGCTGGGGGTTTTTGTGATAGTTGAAGTAGAAAGCTGCGTTTCCAAAATAAGTTTGTCCACTTTTCTTGTCCTCGGTCCCATTGCATTCGAGGCTTTTGCAATCTTACCCTCGAGAAGCCCTGCAAATGATTCTCAGGCAGCAGTCTGAGGCCCAGACGAGGGAGTTCCTTGTCCAAGGTCACAGAGAGAGATGTGGACGTTCCCACAGTGTGGCCCTTCACAGGACTGCCAGCCCCTGACCAAAGGGCTCCTCTGAAGGAGATTTTACCCTGACCCCGAGGCTGGGGGGATTTATTTTCCTGGGCTTCTGGACGGGGGGTTCGATCCAAATGCCACCTTCTGGCCAGAACGCTCTGCAGAGCCCAGGCGCCGTTCCAGCGGGCTGGGGATGGAGGTGTGAGGGTGGGAGCCGAGCTCTGCTGGGCCTGCCCTCCCTGGGAAAGGACTCGGGGCTCTGATTGCACAGGGCTTGTGCAAGGCAGTATCTAGGCCTCCGTCTTTTTTCTATTAATCAAACCCAGTAAACTGCTCATTTTCACATTCCAATTTCTGGCTGAGGCTGAGGAACTTGAGGAGGGGCCTCAATCCATAACAAATGGGCAAACCCCAACCGATGATGCCACAGCAAATATTTTGTATTGCATAGGAGAGGTGGATCCTGCTTTCAGGATACAGAGACAAATGCAATATTTTTTAAGATCCATAATCTGTTTTTATACACTTTCTTGCATTCTCAGAGTGGTCTGAGCCCCCTCGCCCATGTAGTGAGGCTCTATTCAGCTTTTGCTCGTGCTGATAACTCTATTCCTGCTCTTCTTTTTTTCCTTTTGATAAGTTTTCTAAAAAAGGCTCTCCTCTGAAACACGGCTTTCCTCAGGAGCCAGCATATCACATCTTTTTCCACTGGATGCACTGTGATGAGCTATTCATTGCACCTTGTCAGGACACGGTTTGCTCTGGCTCGGAGCAGGGTTTGAAGAGCCCCCTGTGACTGCACAGATGCTCTGGGAGCTCTGGGGGACCGTCCGTGCTCGGCTGTGCTCAATTTACACCTCTCTGCTGCTGGCAATGTGCCCACCACACACAGACACTCTCCACAGGAAAATGTCAGGAAATGACAAGGAACAAAGTCTGGGAGGATTCCCCTCTTTCCCACAGGTTATTGGGCAGACAGGCACCATGCCTGAGCAAGTCCTGTTTTTCTGCAGGGCTCTGTTTTCATTTCGAGCCACTCTTCCATCACCTCTGTGGCTCTGGTTTACACAGGATCCTCTCTGGACATGGAAAATTGCATCCAGTCCTTGCATATCTCACTCTGTGTTTGCCTCCAGCCTCGATGTTATCATCTTTAAAATGCTGTAAAAAGCTCGGTTTTCTTCCTTATGAAGTGATTAAATAGACTAAAATAAATCTTAGTACTGTAAATGCAGTGTGTTTCTACAACTGTGAAGCAACTGTACCGAAATTGGTCAATTAAATGGATTGAAAATCAATTTAACAAGAGCAAAATTAGACTTTGCATACTGCTGACAACAAATCTTCTGTTATAGGTTGGGAATGCAAATCTCTTTCTGCACAAACACAGAGAAATTTAAAGAAGTCTAGAACAAATGCCATTAATTTGCGCCTGACTTCTTGTAAAACGAAGCCCCTGCCAAGTTTCCAGGGAATGTGTTTGATAAGGATTAGGCATCCTTGTGACCTTACTGAATCCTCTCCTAGTGTGGGAATGGATGTGTAAGAATTCCAGCGCTGCTGCTCTGCTCCAGATAGCTAAAAATGGGCTGCTCCACACCTCGGGGGTGGCTGCAGCGCGAGAGGGGCCAGACCCCGCACCGACGGGAGGTCTGATTCAAAAACGAGAGGGTCTGGGGAGAAAGGGCTCCAATAACGACCCCTGGGTAATTAAAACTGCCCAATCTGCCTCCTGCCTGACTAAAGCTACTCCTGAGGGTTTGTGCTGCAGCCCAGGCCGTTAACAATGGATAATTGGAGCCACAGCTGAGGAGCTCACATTGGCCTCTTCCCACAGCTTCTGGGTGGGAAAATGGCACTTCCAGGCTGCATCTGAGTGACACGAAAGGTGTAGGTGACATCACTACACAAAAATACCGCAAAAACCCTTCCGCATTGTGTTGGGGTCTAGAAACAACCCCCTTTCTTCTCTCCCATCTTCCCCTTATTTTGTATTTTTAGTGGACTGAAGAACTGCAGAACCCGACCTAGGTACAGAGATCTGAATGCTGCATTAATTAACAGGCTGATAGGAGCCTTTGTTGACTCCCAGTTTCTAAATCAAGCACAGGAGTTGGGTTTTTAATTCTAAATTGCATAAACTCTGCTTTGTAGCACATTGAACACATTTCAGGAGATGTTACAGTTAAGCCCAGGATATTCCTATTATTGAAGGTGGCTGTGCAGACTCTGTAGCTGCATTTAGTGTTGGACTGCAAAGTTCTCTTCAAAACGAAGAGTCCAGTTTGTTCTTGGATTGATCAGCTAACCACCAAACCAGTGCACAGGGCTTCACTGTGCCACTGTCTAAAATAGACTGGGACATCCCATCAAAGATCCACTTCTGCAATTAATGAAGGCTGGAAAGTCTGGCAGAACGCACTGGCATGGAAACGGTCATTGTTGGTTGTATTTTTGAACAGACTCGACCCAAACTTGTGTCTGTATTTGATGCTTCAGTGAAAAGCTGCGGTGACTCAGTGATAATAAACTTTTTAATAGAACTATGAATCCTCTTCACTTTTTACAAAACACAGCCAGATTTTCACAGGGGCTCTTATGGAGCCCGACTTTCAGAAATCCCTGCTTCAGGACCGATAACCATTGGAAAATCACGAATAAGCTCTGCCAGCTGACCTATTTCAAACCACGAGTACCTCAAGTTCACGTGGCAGAAGAGTTGGGGCCAAGAAATGAATGCAGGTGTTTATGGTGGATTTGCACTGAAAACAGGGATGTTGAGTGAAATATGTGTTTTACTTCCATATCCACGTGGCTCTCCTGCTAAGCTGCTTTTCTTGTGGATTATTAAGTTTTTAAGTGTCACCGAAATACTTTAAGTCCCAGATTTCTTATTTGGTATTTTCAACACGAAAGCGTAAGAAATTTGTAATGTTTGCAACACCAAACAAGCTTTCCCTGGAAGTTTCTCTCCCATAGATGAATGGATAGCAAGGTACTGTATTTGGTCAGAAATTTGAAAGCACGTTGATGTTAAAATGCTGAAATTCAGGTATTCTTGTCCAAATTATTCACATTCCCTCACACTTTCTAAAATATACTGTCTCAAACATCAGAAAAATCTCACTTTTCAATCAAATGAGTGATTTATGTTGGGTTTTCAGGCTCTTTAAACTGCAACTAACATTTTGGGGTTTTTTTAAAGATATAAATTATCAAAATCACCTGGCAAAACCCCCAAATTTAACTTATTTATTGTATGGAAACCAACCAAATTAACTTCTTTATGGAATCTATCCAAATTTACCTCGACTTTTCTGTAGCTTTAACTGCAAGACGCTCGTTCCGCCAACAACAGGATTTTAAAAATATTGCTTGATACACTCCAGGCTGTGCAGATATAACTTCCAACGGGAGTCTGCAGTGTTCTGGGAATCCTTGCGTAATCTGGCAGGTGCTATAAACAGCTCAAGCACCCATGGCAGGGAAGAGGGGCTTGGTAGGGCCACCGAGTGCTGGCCCCAGTGCAGCTCCCCATGCCCACCCCGCTCCTGCCGGGGCAGAGGAACCCCAAAGCTGCGGGGTGACCCCCAGCCCGAGGGGAGCAGGGCAGGAAAACCCCAAAGCTGTGGGGTGACCCCCAGCCCACTCCTGCCGGGGCAGAGAGACCCCAAAGCTGTGGGGTGACCCCCAGCCCGAGGGGAGCAGGGCAGAGGAACCCCAAAGCTGTGGGGTGAGCCCCAGCCCGAGGGGAGCAGGGCAGAGGAACCCCAAAGCTGTGGGGTGACCCCCAGCCCGAGGGGAGGAGGGCAGGAGAACCCCAAAGCTGCGGGGTGACCCCCAGCTGAGGGGAGCAGGGCAGGAGGTTCCCAGGGCGCTGGTCCCAGTCCCTTTCCCCGGTGTCTCCAGTGGGGGATGTCCCACAGCGGGACTGGAGCGAGTGAGGGGCTGCAGGGCTGCCCTCGGTGATGGGCTCTGGTGAGTCCCTGCCAGGGCACAGCTGAGCCTTTGCCACTCAGAGGGTAATGAGGCTGTAATTAATGAGCTATTGTACCTTCACCCCGTTTCTGGGTGCTGCTCCCAGCCCCTGATGGATGGGAGAGGTGTCAGGGCTCCCACCTGGAGACCACCCCAGCCCCCAGGGCCCAGGGGAAGGGGCAGCTCCCAGGAGGATTCCACTCCTTCCCAGGCCCCTCATCCCAGTCTGGCCAGTCCTGGTGGCAGGAACAGGGACAGGAGACAACAGCAGGGCAAGGAGCAGCACCTGAGCCCAGGTTTCTGGTTGATGGCTTCCTTGTTTCCTCTGTGTTTTTTAGGTGCCAGTGTTTGAGGGGCATTTTGGAGGAAGAAGGTGGCTCCTTTCGACCTTCTCAGATCTGTGATCTCAAGGTGTTTTCTGTCCTAGGTCTGTTCTTGTGATTCTGTCTGAATCTGTACAAACGACTTGCTGCTGCTGTTTCTATGGAAATCCCAGAACTGCAGCTCCATTTTGTGTCATTTCCCTCGCTTTGTCCATGGAAGACAATTGCTTCTCCTTATTCTCTCCTGTGACTCATCACATTCTCTTCTGTCAGGCCATCAAATCATTGCCAAAGGCTCCTCTCCCAACAGCTGAAATGAAAAAATCAGCCTTTCTTACCTATTTTCTCCAAAACTCCAAAGTATCAAAAGACCTAATCCTGAACGCTGCTGAAGTGTAAATCAAATTGGAGGATGACAGGGAGAGGGACGAGCGGAAACTCATCCCCATATCCCGGCTTTCGGAACGTTTCTCTGAAACAATTAGACTGCAAAAGCAAGGAAAGAGCAGAAGAAGGTCATTTTGGGTTTCTCTCTGAATCATTTTGGGTCATCCTCTCCGAATGAGGGGAAATGTTATTTTGTGGCTAAACCATTCGTAGGCAGCCCCTCTTCGGGAGCCACTGTGAGATCACCACGGGAGGGGAATCCTGAGCCTGACATTCATGGCCCAGCTCCAGTGCACCCCTTTCCTTCCCCGCCAGGAAAATTCTGTGTGGCTGCACCTCTTGAGTGAACTATTTCTATTTCCATGGGCCTCTTGAGCTCCCTGGCACTGGTTTTTCTGAGAGCAGAGCTTATCCCACCGCTCCTCACTCGCTGCACTTGGGCACAGACCCAACCCGGGCGGGAGCAGGAGACCTTTCCTGCAAAACTGCAGCACCACGGTGGTTACAGGACACATGGAAACTCCAAAAATAAGTTGGAAAGCAGCTTCCAGACACGTGGTTGCAGCTGGGAGGAATTTTGGTATTTTTTTCACAGCTCAGTGTTGTTTTGATAACGTGCAAAGAGAATCAGCCACCAATTTCAAGGGATTCCTGGAAAAGTCCCGCCTCTAGAGAGGAGAGTTTGTACATAAAGCACAGTTCTAAGCTGCTAGGAAAGAGCCATTAAAGAGATGTGAAAGTTTGCCTCTTCAGTGGGCATGATTATCAATTTTTAAAAATAAATCAAATAAATACTTGGTTATTTTGAAGATTTGGAAGAAACATTTGTAGAGCCATTCTTAGGACTGGTCCTCAAGTCTGAACTGTTGGCCCTCTTCTTTAGATCCAGTCTGTTCCGAATCAGAAAAGAAGCATTTTTGATGAATTCAGTAAAAATAGCCGACAACAGGCACCTGCTCATTCGAGACTTGCTGGAGTCTCAGGCACTATTCAGGTTTTATGTCCAGATACACATTTTCTGGGGACTTTTCATCTATTTTCCACCAATGCCCAGGAAAGGTAAAAATGTGAAAAGGGAATAGGAGCGAGATCCAGAAAATCTTCACCAGACCTTCCCATGGCACACACTGGACTCTCCTCCTTCTGCCTTTTGTCAGTGCCTCTGGAAAACCTGCAGACAGCAGAAACATCCTCCGCTCTGGTGGTCACTGTGCCTGGAATTTCCTAGACCAGATGGTAAAAATGCTCTCTTTGAGACAGTGGCTTCAATCACTGGGTATTCTCAGCCAGAGAAAGAAAGGATCGTGATGATTCTTTCCCAGGTTTGCCCCTGAGATAAGGAGGGATCGGTTGAAGTCCTGGGAGAGCTCCACTGAACTCGTGGCAGTTACAATCCCTGGCAGTTGTTTTCTGTGTAGCTTAGATTCTTATAAAAATAAGGTTTATATTATCATACTGTGAGCAATAACAGCGCTCCCTTTCCCTGGAGATGCTTTTTACCCATGGGATAATTTTAGCCAAAGCTGACAAAAAATACGGAAGTCTACTTCATAATTAATTCCAATAGAACTGAGGGCTGTGCAGAAGAGAAAATCTCTGCTGAGTGAGGGGAGGAGAGGGACACAGTGAGTGCCACAGCCTGGTCAGCAGGGCCATTGCAGAACACGTGGAGAGGAAGGGGTTAATGCCATGGAGTAGGGGAGCACTTGTGGAGATAAAGAAACAAACCGACAGAAAGCAGCCTCTGGTCCTTTCCAGGGCTGCAGGAGAACTTGTCTCCCAGCAGTGGAGTTTTCAGAAGGTTGGAGACCTGCAAAGGTGCTGGAATTCTTCCCCGGAATTACACTTTGACTCTTAGCAGCAAACCAGTTTGGTCAGGCTGCTTTTGAAGATTAGACACAGAAGTTTATCCTCAGTCATCTGGGTTCTCCTTCAGCACTATATCCTGAAATATATACCAGCAGTAAACAGTTCTAAAAGTGCCTTGCTGAATTATATCCAGCTACTATGAAAAGGTGCATGGAATATTCTCCACTGCAGAATAATGAACCCCCTGAATTACTATAATCTTGATTCAAACAGCTTTACAGAAATAGATTTTTAAGATCTTGGTGGAAAGCACAAAGTCCTTTTAAACTCCCATCAAGCTGTATCCTTGGCAGAAGTCAATATCTTGGCTTGACGTGCAGTATTGGAAGTGTGATTCCCAAAATAGCCCGTGGCTGCCAGCAGGCTGGTATCTGACTGGAACAGAATATTTCCATTTTATCAGGCATACGATTTTTCAAAGAAGCTCAGTTGGTTGCTGAACCACATGAAAGGTTTCCTGCATGAGGCAGGAATGGGCACTAAAAATTCATTAGTGCTGAAAGAGGCCGGGGTTAACCAGGGTTATTGAAACGAAGTCTCTCTTTTTGATGTTTTTATACCCAGCCTGGGGAGTCTGCAGCCCATTTATAGTACATTGAGGCTCTTTGTATTTTGCTGGGTGTCTTTAGCAATGGTGCCGCTGTCCTTTGGCAGCTCTGGCTGTGCTCTGACTGTTTTCCACCCAGGTTCTGTTTGCAGCAGGGCCCAGGCCAGAGTGGGTTTCTTATTTCACTCGATGAGCCATGGCTGCTGAGAAGCTCCTGTTCCCTTCAGAAGGGTTGTTTGGCTAGCAGGGAGAAAGCAGGGCCAGATCCTTGATAAGCAGCCCCGTTAATTCCTCCAGCTGCCTGTGTTTAGACCCGGGATCAAACCAAAAACAACCATTTCATTTGATTTGCCAGACAAAAAGCATGTGCCAGTTAACAGAAACCTCTGATGGACACGAGAAGCCAACTCCCAAATGTAGGATTCTCTGTGTCCGCTGGACGGTTGTTCGGGACAAACGGAGATCTCTATGTTGAGGTTTTAGAACATGAGGTTTATTGCAGAAGGTGTGGGGAGAGAAAGGCTTAGGAGGAGCTGCACGGCGCAGCTCCAAGCAGGCCAGAGCAGAGAAGGAAGAGAGCAGAGTAGAAAGAGCAGAGCAGAATAGAAAAGAACAGTGCAGAATGCCAGAATGAGCTTTTACAATAAAATAAATCATCTTCTGTGTTGAATATTCTGATTTCCATTGACCAACCTAGAATAAGCTACAAATCTTATAACATTTGCCTACAGCCTATAACAATCATCGCATTAGCCTATGGCGTTACATTTTAAACTCCAAAAGTTGCCTTTTGGACCCTCTGATGGGTTTGCGGGGTCTTCTCTGACCCTTGGACCTGCTTGCAAGCTGAAGGCATTGTTCAGTCAAGTGGGGATTACCTCCAACCGGCCATGCTATTGTTCTCCAGTTGTTCAGTAACTGGGGTTGGGTAACTCAAAGCTTGTCTGCATTTCAATCTCACCTACCGTTTTTGCTAGGTAATCATATCTATACATTTTCCCTATTCCAGTTTTCCCAACATCCAAATCCTGTGTATTTTAGCAGCCTTGATTGGTATCCCATCACCTTTATTTGAGTTTTCTGTGTCCTGCTGTTACAGTTTGGGGGGATTGCATGGAAATGGTTTCGTTCCTGTCGGTGCTGTTTGCAGAGTGCTGGCCCAGCAGGGCAGCAGTGCTGGATCAGGAGGGTGCCAGGCTCTCCCTCCTGCATTCCTGTGCTTTCCATCCCAAGTGGGAGTCACAGGGATGGGGGCACACAGGAAAAGGGGCTGGGGTTGAGCTGATCAACTGCTTAGAATTTTGGGATGGCCAATTACTTGGAAACAACAATATTTCAACCTAATCCAGAGAACAGAACCCGCCAGGAGCTCGGTTACTCTGCGCAGCTTTAACAGATTTAAGTGTGAGGTGCTTCCAGTGAATTCTTCTGAAACGAGCAGCAGGCCTTCCAGTGGAGGGAAGTGGGGCTCACTTCCTGCATTCTTCTTTATTTCAGCAGCTTCCTGAAAAAGATTTCTTCTATGGGCCAGACTTCCTATGGAATGCTTTGGAAGGGAACCTCTGTGGGCCTCAGGCACCGAGGGCAGCCCCAGGCACCTGCTCTCAACCCAGCTGGGATCGTGTCCCAGGGATTCAGTGGGAAAATCCAGATGGAAAGGCTGCTTGTGAGACTGTCAGCTGTGACAGAGATAAACTCACTGCAAACACACAAACAGGGCGTCTTAGAATCAATAGGTTCCTGCTTTTTCTGAAAGGCTCCTTTGAAAAATGTAAAAATGCGAAGAGTTTACTTTGTAAATCAGTGTTTCTGGATGTGTAGAGTAATTTTATAGGGGAAATGAGAAAATGATGAAGCTATTACATGGTTCGTTTATACATCAACCTGTCACTGTGTTTACTGAAGATTCCTAACTGGTAAGAAGGAGCAAAAGAAATAATTTCAGGTTAAATTCAAGAAGGTATCTGACCTAGAGGGATGATTTTTGAATGTACAGCATTAACTTACTCAACTTTGTGGGGGTTTTTTGAGTTTTGTTTTGTTTTTTGTTTTTTTTTTTTTCCTGGTGTTATTTAGAAGCGAAGTTTTCAAAGAGAATTTCATGCAGCTGCAATGCTGCTTTTGTCTGTTCTGCGTGATGTAAGGAGAAAGTTTCACTTTTGATTCAAGGAGAAGCTCTGGCACTGGAGGCTGGATCCCTAGATGAGATTATTAGTTCAGAGTGTCTGCTTCAGGTAAAGTCACCCACAAAGTAAACAAAGATGTTGTAGTATTTTTCTTTTCACCTGAATAACAAAGGTTTTCTGCTTTAACACATGTACAGGACTTCTTTTTGTGTCTGTTCAAACTCCACGACGTATTTATGTCCAAGGGTCTTCACACACGGCCCTGTTGAGTTTATATCCACTTTGCTGCATTTATGCAGGTAATTTATGTTTTGTAAAAGCAATGTAGTGGATAATTCTTATCCATACCCTAAAATTAGATAAATAAAGATCGTTATTGGAAGATATTTTGTTTTCAATAAAGCCAATGGGGGCAGTGTGGACAGAACCCACTCCAGCAAACGGGGGGGCATGAACAGGGGTACCCCAGAGAACGGATAATGTGCACACAAATGGGCTCAGCACCACTCCAGAATGGAGATTTAGCAGCAGCCGCAGACCAGGGCATTCCAGAAAGCCAAGGAGAATTGTTCTAGGAAGCCCCAGCTCATCACCAGCTTCCTCCCTCAGGCCCAGGGCAGGATAACTGCACGGTGCCTCTCCTCAGCCAGTCCTTAGGGACTCCCAGCGCTGGGGACTGAAATATTCCAGGGTCAGCTGTTCTGCAGGTTCACTTCTATCCTTGGAAAGCTTTTCTAATGTCTAATTTGAACATCTTTAAGGGGTTTTTTTTTTTTTTGCTGCCATTAAATCTCTTGTTTCCTTTCCTGTCCATCTGGGGAAAATATCTTTGTTTTCCAGTTTTTAATGCTTTAAGCAAGACAATCCCATCTTGTTCATTCTTGCACAGAATTTCAAAGGCCCTTCATTGTAGCTGTCCTCGGAATTTTCTTAAACTCAGCAACAGCTTTCTTGAAGAATGGCCCCCAAAACTGGGCCCAGAAGTTGCACCATTGCAAAGCAGAGTAAAAGGTTCCTTCACAGCCTGGCATCTCCCATTTTTCTTGACTGCAAGAGCAGTTTTGGCTCCCTGACTCACGTCCAGCCCGCGAGTCACTGAGGCTCCCAAGTCCAGCATTAGCGTTCCCTCATCATTTATTCTCCATCTTTTATTTTTGCACTTGACTATTTCTGTTTGAACCAGTACAGCACTTCTTCCTATTGACCCGCATCTCTTTCCCGACATTTCTTTTCCAAATTTATCCTGAGCACTTGCAGGCTCAGCTTGCTGGCATTTGCAAATTTAATCAGGGCACCCTCTATTCCATCTTCCAAGGCAGCACTGGAAGCATGAGCAGGATTTGCTGGGGCAGAACAGGCACGGGTCCTTCGGGGTTCTCGGAGTCCCTGAATGTTGCAGTCTCACGATTGTGGATGTTCCCTGCACTGTATGGACACAAACACACATACCCAAACCAGGCCGAGGAGCCAAAAAGGAGAGCCAAATGAGAGAGTCCAAAAAGAGAGGCCAAAGAGAGAGGGCAAAAGGAGAGGGCAGAACCCTCTGCCCTTTATTTATATGTTCTTACAAATCACCGTGGATTGGAGGTAGAAATTACCACCTCTCAATCACACTGGTTAAAGGACAAATCCATCCCATGTCTCCGCCTAGGAGAATGGAATGAAAACAACAAGGACAGTTAGCAAAACCATGGCCATGTTTACAACAGCATGCGTGAGAAAGTACTACAGCACAGAGAAACACTGAAAAACTGCAAAACTCAGGACAACACACGATCCCTTCCCTGCACGCTCCCTGCAGCAGCTTCACCCAGAGGATCCTCCCTTGCGTGGACGTCCCACGGGACAGCAGCCAGGGCGCTCCTGGAGCCCCGACATTTGACTCCCACTGCCTTTTCCCCACTCCCAGGACCGGTTGCCTTTGAGAGAAGGGAATGAGATTGTCTTGACAGAATTTGTGCTCGATAAATCCACGATGCCTGTGAATCCTTGGGTTCCCCACGTGCTTTTATAAAATGTTGGAAAATATGTCAGTATTTTCCCAGGAATTTTAATTAATGAGTATAATTCATAATTCCCCAGCTGCTAAGTGCTTCACTTGCTCTTAGAAGAAGAACTGTGCTTCTTTTTCCCCTCGGTACCCTCGTGTAGTATTTTTGAAAGGGAGCTATTATGGGCTGCAGAACTGCTCCAGTTGCTTCATTAACTAACCAAGGATGACAAAGTTCTCCAAGCCCACATGGAATCTCCCTGATCCATATTTTTCCTCTTCTGGGTTCAGATCCTCCCCCTCCCTCCCTGGCACTAATTGTCAGGCCCCTGCCATTGCCACCCATCTCATTTAAAAGGGTGATGCCAAAAGCTCACAAACACCCCAGTCTTTCCCAGGGCTGCCATTTGTTGATTGTTCCGAGCCAAGTACAGAGATTTTCCTCAGATATTTTTTTTGCAAGCAGTGTGTGGGTCCCACTGGCTCCCACTCCGGGAGATTCCGTTCTGGGAAAAGTTTTTGCTGCTATTGTTCAGATTTCTGACAGTGCAGTCACACAAAGTGTTTCCTTTCTGTCCTCCAGTGCCTGAAGCAGTGAGATTTTAAAAATCTCCTTGGCCAATCCTAACAAAAATCTTTGTCTTGAATAGAGAACATAATTCAACAGGTACAATTTTTATAATTTCTAAAATGAGGCTTTACTTTAGGCTATGTACACTTAATTATACTGTTTTCAGGTTACAGACAAACAAAATCTTTCAGAGAGAATAAGCAAGCAGAAATTAGGAGATTATCTTCAGAGAGATCACGAATTTAACCACAGGATTGCTCACAACACAGATGCTCAAGTAAGAGTCACGTGGAGGATGGAAATGCACGCATCACGAGGCTAATGGCATCTTTAATTGCTTTCCTTACTTACAGACAAAATTGAATCAGTGGGGAGAACTGCAATTTAGCTCTGTTTATACCATGGACAAGTGTAAATCATCTTTTATTTATTTTGAACAAGATAAGCTCCTAGGAGCGTATATCCTATATTCTCTTATGCGCTGGGAGATGCATCTTAAATCCTCCAATATATTGCAAAACACAAAATGCAATGGTGTATATACACAATATATAATCTATGTCCCTTTTCCACAAGAGCTGGAGTGGAATTCTGACCTATCCCTGACAGTTTGGCCCTCGATCTCAGGAGCAGAGTTTATTTCCCAGCGCTGCAGAGGGTCTGGCAGAGCAGCAGGAGGGGTGTGGAGAACCCCAGCCGGGCAGGCAGCTCTGTGCTGGTGTTGGGGAAGGGCTGGGGACAGCGGGGTCTCACACCCCGAGCTGCAGGAGATTTTATTCCCTACAGGCAGGGGGGATCTTCTCTCCATCCAGATCCCACAGCTCCGATTCCCCTTCCAAAGGATGCCCCTGCTGCCTGTTCACCCTGAGAACAGAGCGGGGTTTCCTTTTTTGTGCTGGAAGGTTCCTTGAGAGGAAAGGTGGTGGTGCTGCCTCCTTTTCAGGTCAAGGCGAGCAGGTATGGAAATAAATGTGTGTTGTTCGTTCTCTTTGCTTTAAATATGTCCGAGTGAAAGAGCTCAAGGCTGATTTCCATATTCCCCATGCTACAGAGTTGTTCTATCTTTATGCCTCTCTCAGAAAAACAGTGAAAACTAAAAATACCAGGCATCTCCAGATGGTTGTAAAGAATTCAGAATCACTGTTTTGGTGCCGGGTTTCAATTAAGCCCAAGTTTTATTTTAGGTACCAAAGGCCTGGATCCTCCCAGGTTTATCTTCCTAAACCCCATTTGACTTTCATGGCAGCTTAATGAGAGTAAAGTGCCAAGTTACTCTCATAATTCTGGGCAAGTGAGGCCTCTGATTTACTCTGGCCCTCAGTTTTGAGCAAGAGACCCTTGACATTTTGCAAGATCACTCCTGGAGTGGCAAGGTGGCACAGAAAAACGCGGTTTCCCCTCGCTGTTTGATTGCCCTTTACAGGTTTTCCTCAGTTAAAGGAGCCCACGTGCTTCAGTTACACGAGCACCTCCTGCCTCTGGAGCTCCCACCCTGCGTCAGCTTCGGTTCCTGCTTCCCTCCCGAGTTGTTTATGTGCTGTTCCCTTGTCTTTGCTGTTGGGCAAATGCTAAAAATAAGAATTTGCTTATCTAATTTGTATGGATCTTTACAGTGTATGTGATTTCACTGGCTCCCTTCCCCTCGAGCACTGGACAGATTTTCCAGCCCTTCTGACTGTGGACTCTGCATTCATTGCTGTCAAAAGGCCCAGGATTTTTCCTTTCAATGCTGACATGTCAAAATAAGACACCCCAAATTTTCCCATAGGGAATACTGAGAGTTCACAGTTTCTGTTTGAGCTCTGTACCTACCAACTCTGTTCTGATTATATTTATTTCATGTCCTGGAAATCTAATTAACACCTTGCAAAATTGTTTACAGTATGCCTAAAAATGTGCTTACACCTATGAAGAGGTTTTTGTGTTTCTTTGGACTCGGTGGGTGAATTTTACTTGGTGTCAGCTGAGTAACTCGTGTGACAGAAGAAGGAGCAGGGAAAGCTCCCCTGTGCTGACAGCCCCTGTGCTGAGAGCTTTGCCAGAGATGCCATCTCGGAGGAAGAGCAGCTTATTCTGCCTTCAAGGCTGTCCTGTCACTGCCCATTCTGCCCAAACAGCTCAGCAGGAGCTCCTGTTTGTCAGCTGCAACATTGCTTTTTGCTTTTTGGAAAAGCAGCTGCAGCACAGAGGGCATCAAATAGGCTTTTTCTGGTCCGGTTTGGATTTAATCCAAATAGGCACAAATTTCAATTATCTGTCTGATGAATCAGAGGAGTTTTAAAAGGTCACCTCGGGATGGCTCTTTGGGATACAGAGACTGATGTTTAAAGCTCCACAGACACGGCTCTGTCTGTGCCCTTGCAGGTACCCCAAAGACACAGCCAGGTTAATCCAATATCTGATACCAAACCTGGCGTTTGCAGCACTGGGTGTGTCCTGGGAGGGAGAGCCTTCCCTGCACAGCCCTGAGGAGCTCTGAGCAGCAGAAGCAGTCACACACCCTTAGAAGATGGTGGGGAGCACCAAAAATGCAGCCTCTCCTCTGTCTGCATGCATCGTTCTGGTTCGGATTGGAGCTGAGGAAATGCTCTGGGAACCCCAGAGCAGTGAGCTCTGTGGGGCACTTTGGAAGCCCTTTGGATGAGGTCCCAGCTGTGGAAGAGTTTCAGCACTGAGCAAGCAGAGCAGAGCAAGGACAGGGATCAGAGGACAGAGCTGGCTCCCAAGGGCACCGGCTGGGCCGGTCAGGGAGGGCTGGAAGCTTCCCCAGGGACAGGGAAAAGAATCCTTGTGAATATGATAAAATCAGCTGTGAGACCAGTCAAAAGAAACACATTTTAAAAAGGGCTGCACAAGAGAAATAAGCAACCTGTGATGTGGGAGGTAAGCAGGGCTGAGGGAGGATCCTGGGGGAGCCCAGCCTCAGCCCAGGCAGCGTGGGAGGGGCAGGGACTCTGCAGCTCTTCTGGGGTTTTTTTAGGGCTGTGCAGTTTAGAGACTTAACAAGAACGCCTGGACCTGTTTACTGCCATGATTGTGTCCTCTCATGGCTGGGAATTCGCCTGTGGAGGAGCAGACCTGGCACTGAGTTGGAATAAGAAGCTTCTGCTCGGCAGATGCATCAGACATGTCATGAACACCAACACCCACAGGCAGATCTGGAGCCTACCTGGGCCAAAAGCATTTTCAGAGCACAGGAGAGACTCAGATTCACACCCAATTCAGTAACCAGCTGGCAGAACTTATTCTGAGAGCAGCTCCTCAGGCAGATTCTGAGCCCAGCCACGCCAGTGTGGATCCACATTCATTTCCAAGGCTGAATTTGGCCAGGGAGTTCATTGTCCCTGGAAACAGAGTTGGGTCCTTCTCGTGCCATCTCAGTTTTATTCCAGGATAGGTCAGACTCCCTGAGGGAATAATGAAACCTCTCAGACATCTGGCACATCCCCTCTCTGACCGTGGTAAGATAGGTCAGGGTAGTTCAGGGCTGGTTTTGAGTCTGTGAGATGGAACACACCGGAGTTTCCTAATGCAGGAGCCTGAATGCGAGGGGCAGAGAGAGCAGTCAGTACAGGGAATATGTGAAGAGATAAAACAAAGCTCTAAAAAGAGAAATTCAGGAGATTCTACAGCTGTAAAACCAGACAAGATTAAATAAATTAAATACTTTAAAGTGATTCAGTGCAGTGTTGACTGGTCTTTACCAGTGCTTGAAAGGTGGAACAATTCTGATAAAACAGTAAAGTACAGGATAAATGCCAGGAGGGCATACACCACTCACCTTACACACACCTTCTGGACACATCCGAAATGTGAGAATAACCAAAGAAAAGTTAAAAAAGTTAAACCGACAGACCAGGTCCCGTCAATAACATTTGGAGTTGTCTGCAAGCACGCATAGCTTGTCGTTTTTAAAAGGCAGATAAATCACTATTCTTGACAACAGGAGTTTTTCTCTTTAAATAGAGAATTAAATCCTGGTTCCAGAAATCTAGTAGCAACTCTTGAAGCCATCTGAAATTATCCATAGCTTGCAAGATCATTTCTGAAGGTATGTCTAAAGGAAGAGTTTAGCCTATTCTCATGACAGAACCAGATCTTTTTAAAAAAATCTGTTTAATGAAAAAGTACAAGAAAAATAACCAGTAGCTGGAATTAGGTCAAGGCCTACAACAGAGTATTTAATTTGGCTTCAATGAAGGGGCTTGGATTTATGATTTGTTGTTAATCTGGGCACTCTGCTTGTCCCCATTTATCTTCCCTTCAAAGCTACTGAGAAGAGCTACAGAAATGCATCCAGCACGTTGTGGAAACAGTCTGTGCTCCCAGCGAGTAATGAAGAAATAATGTAATTAATGGCTGTTATGTAATGGCACTTGGCAAATTGCTGGGGGCAGCTCCCCGGTAAATAAAGCCACGTGCTGGTCTGGAGCAGCGCTGGGAACAGCTGGAGCAGGGACCTGCAGCACCCAGACCTTTGCCTGGTGGGGTTTGCACAGAAACCTCGACATCGGGGGCTGCTGGCTGAGGGTGACGTGAGGAGGACTCTGGAGATGAAGAGATGAAGAGCCTGGTGTGCCCAGCTGCCCTGGCACATCCTGCAGCTCTGCCAGGCCAGCAGGGCCATCCCAGGAACCGCAGCAGGGCCATCCCAGGAACCCCAGCAGCTCCTGGGGTGCAGTGACAGCTCGGAAGTGAGGCCCCTGGAGCACAGGGACCCAGCAGGCACAAAATCCCCTGTCCAGGGGGTTCCCAGGCAGGGCCCTGGTGCTCCTGGGTGGGTGCTGGGAGCTGTCTGTTGGCATTTACAGCTTGGGAGTTTTTCCTGTGCACCCCTGTGCTCCCTGGGAGGGAATCTCACCCCAGCTGCAGCCCATGGGATCCCGTCTCTGTGTGCTGGGGGTTCCTGAGCTCCCAGCCAGCCCAGAGGCACCCAGAGCCCCAGCCCGGGGTTGTGCTCATTCCCAGGAGCTGGGTGGGATCCCCGGGAATGCTGCCAGGCTGCCCTGACCCACCCAGGGAGCTCCCACCCACGGGGGACCCGGAGCCAGCTCGGAGCTGAGGCACAAACTGAGGCTGTCCTGGCACATCCCCTGGAGATCCCGCACCAGCCAGCCCTTGCTCATTGTCGTCCCTGTCTTTGTCCTAAAATCTAAACCCAGATTAATCTTTTTCATTTTGTAAATGGGCCAGCAAACCAATAACTCTTGATTATAATGACTAAGACATGCAGGTAACCCTTTGCCCTGGTTTGAGAAATTTTATAGTAATTAAATTGTTTGTTGCTATTACTGCACACATGCATCACAACCTGAATAGATTAAAGTATTTTGAGGGACTGGCTTTTCTTTTTTTTTTTTTAAATTAAGGCTCTTATAACATTTCCAATATACTATTTTAAAACTTTTCATCTGTCCATTTACACGGATTTTTAAATTCCTTCTTCCTTTCCCATTTGTATAATGAATCCCAAATAACAAATTTAAACTGCTATTTCTGAAATGCAATGGGTGAGCTGGGGCTTTAGCTGATCATGAACTAAAATTTACTCAGTTTTGAACCTTCAGGTATAACCAGTAATTGTTTCTTTGCTGTTAATCCTATTGTGAACAGAAAACCGTCTATATTGGTAAGAAAAGCGACTGGGGAAATCTGATTTTACTCTGGGGATCCACTGACTCGTGATGTGATGTCTGATTATTTGCTTTTGACTGTTTGCTTTTTCAGGCTGATCACTCCTTCCCTTCGGGACTCTTGGATTGAAGCTGCTCACCAGAAATGGCCTGGAATAGCCTATAGAGCCATGATCCCTGAATCCTGACCGGCATCCCAGCGCAGGGAGTCCCCCTGGCTGAGGGGTGGCACTCGGGCTGGGTCCAGGTGGATCCAGGGGGAGGGACAGGGATGGTGCCCCTGCCCAGCTGTGACCCCTGGCCTGGCCTGGCTGTCCCGAGGGCTCCAGGCTGCCCGGGCAGGGGGTGCCTGCGTGACCTGGGCACCCAAATCCTGAAACCCCCCTGGCCCAGGGTGGGCTCCTGCCCTGGGAGCTGCTGGAGGCCGAGGTGTTCCCTTGTCCATGGAAGGGTTTCGGCAGCAGCAGGGAGGGAAGCAAAGGGAGGGATGGGAGCAGTCCTGGGCACACAGAATACCCTGCTGGAGGGATGGGAGCAGCCCTGGACACACAGAATACCCTGCTGGAGGGATGGGAGCAGCCCTGGACACACAGAATACCCTGCTGGAGGGATGGGAGCAGCCCTGGGCACACAAACTGCCCTGAAGGAGGGATGGGAGCAGCCCTGGGCACACAGAATACCCTGCTGGAGGGACAGAAGCAGCCCTGGCACCCAGCCTGCCTCCATTTGCCCACGGTCCTGGTGCCCTTCGTGGGAGGACAGGGAGCCCTGGCCAGCGGGGAGGGAGCCTTGCAGTCCCCCCTTCAATGCCTCCCCAGCTCAGCCCTCTCTTGAAATGAGTGCTTGGCCAAAGGCCGGGAGGCAGGGAAGGAACGAGGGCAGTTGTGCCGCTCAGGGTTTGCTTTCAGGATCGCCTGTGGCCTGAGCTCCTGGGCACACAGAAAGGGCTGGCTGGGGCCAGGCGATTGCCCAGTTTAGAGATGTGCCTCACTGGGAAACTTTAAACACCCAAGCAGACCTTTCCTTCATCTTTGACACTGAGGATTTGTTCCTAAATTTGAATGCAGAAGGAAATCCAGCTCTTGGTTCCTGTAGCAGTGCTGCTGTGACTTGTATGTAAACATTTAAAAGCACAAAATGTAGAGACTTTGGTTTCTTTTTTGCGTTTAAATTTTCATTTTTCATTTAAATGTCATGCAAATGGTATTCAAATATACCAATATCAAGTATATCAATATGTAAATGTGCCAATGATCTATCTTGAGAATTGCTTGCACAGGCAGCTCTTGTGGCCACAGGAAGACTTTGCTTCAATAACCAAAGTAATTCTGTCCCTCTGGTGCCTTGCACGCAGTATTTATGTAATTGTTGTTTCTCTGACGCATTTTTGGAGTATTCCCCATAGCAGTGTCTGCTTCTCATGGCTTCCTCGGGTAAATTCCAAACTGAAGAGCTCTGCCTTGAGCAGAGAATTCTGCCAGTGAGCTTCCTCGCTCTTAAGTGGTGTGGAATCAATACTTTGTCTGAGAGTGTGTTTCAAAGTGATTTGGGGTTTTTTTCCCCCAAAACATTATTTTGATCTATTGAAGATGTTGTGGTTTTGAGAATGTGTGGTGAGGGGTCGGTCTTTATTCCAGTGCTGTTTTTACTCACATTGTACCTGTCGGGACCCCAGCTATAATTACAATATAAACACAGCCCCGGCCTCAAAGTGCGAGGTATTTTGGTGACTGTGCTGTTTAACTTCACTGGCTGCCTATTCATTGCTATTGTTGTGCATTCTTACTCTTTCTTCTGCTGCTTTGCTAACTAAATATGGGCTTTTTTGCTAATCTTTTTATCCAGGAATTCCTGAGCTCTAATTCCACGTGTGACATTCACTCTGGGCAGGCAGAACTACTGACTGATCTCCCTCAGTGCAGGGAGCAGCTTCACCTGTCAGATCCTGGGCATTGTCACCCATGGCACGGACAGCAGTGCAGGGCTCCCCTGGAACAGCCTGTGGCACCTCAAACACCTGAGCACTTGGTTTTAACACCATTTCAACATCTCGTGCACTGCACATTTGGCCCATGGGCTGTGCTGGCACAGTGGAAGGAGTGATGTGGATGCAGCTGAGAACAGGAACTGTTTAAATTGGCAGTTTCTGCAAGGAAACAGCGAGAGGAACCCAAGCAGGGTGTGTGGGCCCTCTCTGGGTGTCTGAAACACTGTGCCCAGTAAGGCAAGCGGTGGTGGGGAGCAGCCAAAGGTGGGGCTGCCAGGGAGTCTGCAGGAAAGAGGCAAAGTTCCAGTTTGGGAGGAAAGGATCCTGTTCCCACGGCAGACTGACAAACACTCCCATTCAGTGCTTGTCTGTGAATCCTTGCTCTGCTCAAGAAAAGGGAGCTGTTTGGAAATCCTTTCTTTCAGTGCCATTGTGATTCTATTGAAATCAGAAGTGGCTGTGAATCCCCAGCTTTAGGATGCACATAACAAATGCAAATTTTTCATTGAAATAAATAGTGAACGCTCTTTGTCTTCAAATTACATGTGTGTAGAATGTTCTCCTCTCCAGGCCCTGGGTGTCCAGGCAGGATGGCAATAAATGTACCTTGTGCTGGAAAGACAATTTTAGAGTAAGAAGTAACGCAGATCACCCAAAAACATCTTCAAGATAAAGAAATATTCTCTCTCTCACTGGAAGACATTGATGTAGCTTGGTTGTCTAACTATTCACTTCCTGTACTTGATGGAGTTTGAGTTTTAAAAGGCTGAAACTTGATATGAATCTGGTTACTTGGAGGGAAATGCCAGAGGGAGAGCTGAGTGTGCACTCGGAGAATCTGCAGCAGGGTTTTGTGCTTGGTAACACCAGAAAATCCTCGTGGGAGATAGACCTGGACAGGGGAGGAGCTGGTGCTGGAAAAGGGAGCTCCCACCGCAAGGTCTCCCTCCTGTGCTTGTGGCATGGAGCTCATCCTCATCTCCTGTCCTTTCCCTCCCGCCCTGGGACCTGCAGGGCAGGTGCTGAGCCATGGCTGGGGGGGCTGAAAAGGCACCAGTTTATAAACACAAATCCTTCTCTCATCTCATATCTCGTCTCATATCCCATCCCATCCCATCCCATCCCAT
>VYZT01022014.1:24678-49178 GCA_013400735.1 Pomatostomus ruficeps
CATCCCATCCCATCCCATCCCATCCCATCCCATCCCATCCCATCCCATCCCATCCCATCCCATCCCATCTCATGGTCCCATCTTCAGCCCTTCCAGGAGTCCCACATCTCCCACATCCTTCACTGCATTCCCCAGACCCTTCCTGTGTTTCCTGGGTTTTCTGCTGCCCTTCACCAGTTTTTCACTGCATTCCCCCCGCGTGTCCCTCATGCCTGTCCTGGGCTCAGTGACACCAGTGACACCCACAGCTGGTCTGGAGCCGGTCACACAGTGACTGGACACTGCTGCCCAGGGGTTGCTTGGGGTTTTTCTCCTCTTGGGCCTCATCAATTTAACTCATTGATAGTGTTGGATTTTGCAATCTGTGTGAAATTGTCCACCAGATTCAGAATATGTTTTGAGACTGAGCTGCACAAGTGATTGTACAGAAATGTGTAACTGCAGCCATGTCTAAACTTCAGTGCTCTGAGACACCAGGCCACAGGTAACTCAGAGGAACTCTCATTTTACCCCAGAGCAAGAGCTGCTGTGATGGGGGTTCTACAGAGCAAGTTTCATACTGCCACTGGGACTGGGAGTAGTAGAAATATTGTTGTATTCATTTCCCATGCAAATGCCTCAACGGGGAATGTAACCCTTGTTGGGTTCCCGACTGCACAGGTGAAACGAGGAATCTTTGACCTAAATAGGGACCATCCACAAGGTCAGGGTGAATTACACCTCAATTTCCTGACTTTTCACTTAAACTCAGGTGCCAAGGTTGTCAGTGGAGCTGAGAATTGCATTTTCTTATCACAGATTTCTACTGGGCCAACTAGTCTCGTCTTTATGAAATGGGATCTTTAATATGTTTATTGTTTTAGGCACGTACAAAATGAAAATGTGTATCCAGCGTAGCTCTGGGAGCATGTTCTGACTTCCCAAACAGGATGCTCGTGGATCATTGCTGTTTTGCTGAGCAGATTGCCAACAGAAATGTGTCAATACAAATGCATTTGTACATCAGTTGAAAGGATCAATATGGTGCTTACCAAACTCTTCTTCAGTTCCAGAGCAAACATTTGCCTTATTTAAGGTGTTTCACCATTCTGGGGATGGAAAAAAGTTTAAAAATATGCTTCATGTTTACATTCCTTGTGTATAGTGGCGCTATTCTCATTTTTGGTTTGTTTATTTAATCGCTCACCGCTCATTTTTTAAGCTACTTTAGGACTGGAGCCTTGTCTCATTTGGCCCCTTCTGAGCTGGTGTTATTTCTGGCTCTGGGAGTGTTGCACATTTCCAGCAGGAAAGCAGGAATTCTGCTCGGGAGGTTGGGACGAGCTGTCAGAACCATCAGCACAGCTCTGGGAACGTCTGACACTCGAACTGCCAGGATTTCGATTTAACAAATGCAGTTCCAGCTCCCCGAGCTGCTCACTGCCTGGATGCTGAGAGAATTCTGGCAGAATATGTTTTTTGGACTGCTAGAAATAGGAAGTTCACCTGAGTGAGTTCAGCAGGATGCTGCTGTCCTGGGGACACGCTGGTGGGGCAGCTGGGGCAGCTCTTGTTACCTTGGAGTAAAGAGCACGTGGCTGCCCAAAGCAAAAGCCCTAGGGCTAATCAGTGGCCTTTAATTAATGAGGTCATATCATCAGAATTATCAGCAGAGACCCCATAGTTCCATTTGTTACTTTTTGTGTAGAAAGGATCTTGTTTTGGAAATGACAAAGAACGGGCTGGGCTGGCTTCTTCCTGCCATGAACCTCTTCTCTCTCACTCCGGCTCCTTGATCTTCCATGCCAAACCAGAGGTTGTTGCTCATTGCCTAATCCAAGCTGTGCATTTCAATAATAAATTTTTTTTAATGTGAATTTCACAGCTGTATACACGAATACCCCTGTGGATACTTCTGAAACGGCATTGGAGTCTCTTAGATTCTGAGATTCTTGGCCCCATCCACGACGTGTGCCAAGCACGGCGAAGGGACTGGGTTCATTTGTAGGTGTTTCCATGCAAGGACATGACCACTCAGAGGGAAAAGGGGATCCCTGAGTATCCGGTAGGGGAAGTTTCACTCAGCTGCATCAAAGCTGTTGGTCGAGTACATTCGTGATGATTTTGCTGGGAAATGCATCATTTTCCTGGAACAAAACGGAACCAAACTGTGCTCCCCCTGCTTGGCTCCCCCAGCCACCCGACACACTAGTGCAGAGTCCTGTGCCACGGAAAGACTCTGAGATTTCCTCCTTTCTCCTGAACGTTTCACTCACACTTGGCTGAAATACGTGCTAGAAAAAAGCTCAAAGCGTCTTTAAGTCCTTGTTCCGTCAGAGTGAGGATCCCTGGATAAGGAGGGGGCGTTCCTCTTGCTCCAAATGCTCCGCATTTTAAATAAACTGACTCCTTCTCTCAGTAAGCAAGATGAAAATGTCATCAAAGTTTTCCCTTCAAACTTCTATCGCTTTGTAGAACCTTTCTATTCAAGCTGCTAGTTCCTCCCAGCCCCACAAAAGCTCTTTAGATTAACTTAAAGGAGTTCCTACCTATTAGCTTATTTTAGCATTTTTGTCTGGAAACCTCCTGGGACAGATCAGCCCCTCCAGCTTCCACAGGTTTATAAAATTACTTTCCACAATAATTCTACCTGATTTCAGTAATCCTTTTTTTTTTTCTATATGGGATTTTTTTGTTTCCAAAAGTGACTGAAAATTCTTATTTTCACTTTTTATGGGGTGGGGTTTTTTGGTTTTGGGGTTGTTTTTGTTTTTTTGTTTGTTCGGGGTTTTTTGTTTTGTTTTGTCTTGCTTTGTTTTATTTTGATTTTGGTTTGGTTTTTGTGGTTTTTTTGGTGGGTTTTTAAAAATTTGTTTGTTTTGGGTTTTTTTGTTTTGTTTTCAGTTTGATTTCAGGGTTCAGTACCAAGCCTAAACAGAAAGTGCTGTACTGCATGTCCCTGGTGCACTTCCACTGTCTCCATGCCCTATCAGCTGCTGTGTTCCAGTTGTGTTTCCAGTTAAGATTTAGTAAAAAACAGTTTCAGACATACAGTTAGTGCATTTAATTATTTTACAAGTTCAAAACTCTGAAATCAGCCTCAATTATAAGAAACTTTGCCCCCTTTATTACAAGACAAGGGACATTCCCTCAATACGAAATTCCCTTCCTTGTTACAAAGGTACAAAACCACTCCTGAACCACTCAGGGTTTTTATTTCCTATGAATTATAAATGAGAAGTCTTCACTCCCACAAGCAATCTCAGCCGGCTGCCTGTGGTTCAGTTTCCAAGGAGCAGCGTTCAGATGTGAACCCCGAGCGGAGGAGCTGAACTCTCACCCCACTGCTCTCGATGCCTCGGTGAGCACAGCCTGCACTGTGAAAGGCACTCCCTTCAAGCAGTAAACCTGACATTCTGCTGAGAACTTAGAGACATTTCTGCAGAAAGCTGTTGATCGTGGGCAGCTGTAGGATTTGATAATGAGAGGATGCTTAGCGGCTGCCAGGGCAAAAAGGGGATTTTGGATTCCTGCTGCCCTGTCCAAGCCCCCTGTCGCTGTGGATATGGGGCTGCTGGTTTCTGGCACAGACAGCTTCACTCGGAATCGATTTCCTACCTTGCGCAGGTGAGGCAGAATATTCTTGCTTGATTAAAAACCTGTAGGTGCCAATGTTGTTTAGTGGCTACGAGAGAAGAGACAGACAGGTACACAAGGACACAAAACCATTCACAGAAGCGCAGAGCCCCAGCATCAGCTGAGCTGGGAGCCCAGAGGGATCCTCAAGGCCAGCTCCTGGCCCTGCACAGGACAGCCCAGAGGTCACACCCTGCGTGGTTTAGAGAGGAAGGGATGGGAAGACTGGCACAGAAACAAGTTCAGCTGCTCTCCTCATGGCAGCAATGTAGGAGCCTCTGGGGCTGGTGTCCTCAAGGACCAGGGTAGTTCCTGCTCCCTCAGGAACCCATCCCCTTTGGAAAGCTGGGTTCCTGTACATGGAGCTGAAAAACCAACCTCCCACACCCCAGAGCTTGCTAAAAAGGACGTGCTAGAGCTGTTTCAGAAAGAGGTACACTCACTTCTCCACCAAAACACAAGTTTTCCTTGGATCCAGAGATCCCAGGGATCTTTGGCAGCTGTCATGGGAATACCACCAAAGTCCCATTTGGTTAAAAGCCCTTCTGTGAGTTTGGAGAATTGCTTCTTCCTGCTCACCCAGCACTGCAGACACAGGCACACAGCTGGGGAGTGCCTGGTTTGTTTGTCCTGAGAAGTGCCTGTCCCTCAGCTGAGCTGCACCAGGACCACCCCAGCAAAGGGGACAGTGCAAGGTTAACCTGGCTGGCTTTTCTCTGCAGCCAGGACACCCCTCAAAGGTGTTTGTGCTGCTCCAGGTGACAGGAGGGGTCTCTGGAGACAAAGCAGGAACAAACCTGCCTGGCACCACCAGAGGCTTCAGTTACAGAGGAGATTCCGTGGCTGCTTAAACCTTTGGATCAGCACCTGAGCCAAGAAAATTCACATTTCCATGCTTTTCGTGGTTTTCTTGCTGATGCTTTAGAGCTGTGGAGAACAATGTAGAAGAATTTCTGAATTTCTCACTGAATTTCTCACTGAATTTCACTGCTGAAGGATGGGATATTAATGAGAGCTGATGCTACTGCTTTGATGTCTTAGGATGCTTATCCATTGTCTGGCATTCCACGGGCACAGTTTAGGGGTAATTAGGGAGATATTTAGTGAACAGTTTGGCTCACAGATCACTTTGCTTATCAGGTAAAACCAATGGGTCATTTCATTGCAATATTGAGTAAACGTTGTTGGATTTATACGGTTTATAAACCAATAAATCTCATAAACTCCAATCACCAGTTCTGCTGATTTCCTTTGTGCTCCATAAATTCACAAAGTTGCTAAAAATCTTCCCAGACAAACCTGTAACTCTCCAATGCAGTTCTTTATTAAAGCAAATATGCTCATTTCCCACTTGTACTGGATTATGGAGATAAGGAGGGGTATTTTCTCAGCCTCATTTGATAGTTGATAGTCGATAGTTGATAGTTGATAGTTGATATTGATAACTAGGAGCAAGAAGGGGGTAGGAAAGAGAAGTTCCTGTTGGAACACACAGGGATGATGATTTTTTTAGCAGTGATGGTTGTTTAAGAACCCAGTCAGTCGTACCATGACCGAATACATTGAATTTCCATGGACAGTGTGCTCAGGGTGTCCCATTGTCCTGCCACACACAGCAATGCTGCTTTTCTCCTCAGGGGCACGAGGCTCTTTTCCAATAATAGGTACCTGCTGTGGGAAAAGGGGGGCAAATTCTGCCCAATTAAACTGCCACGGAGACCACGCTAGGGGCTCCTTTGATCCTGTCTCCAGTAAAGGCACTAAAGAGGAGGAGCACAGGATCAAACTGTCTCATTGCATTCAGCTCCGGGACCCCAACATCAGCACCTGAAGCTGCTGGAGAGAGTCCAGGGGAGGCCCTGGAGCTGCTCCAGGGCTGGAGCCCCTCTGGAGCCAGCCTGGGAGAGCTGGGAATGTTCACCTGGACAGGAGAAGGCTCCAGGCAGAGCTCAGAGCCCCTGCCAGGGCCTGAAGGGGCTCCAGGAGAGCTGCAGAGGGACTGGGGACAAGGGGGAATGGGATACAAATGGAAGGGGGAATGGCTTTAAAGTGAGAGAAGGTGGATTTGTAACAGATTTAAGGAAGGAATTGTTCCCTGGCAGGGTGGGCAGGCCCTGGCACAGGGTGCCCAGAGAAGCTGGGGCTGCCCCTGGATCCCTGGCAGTGCCCAAGGCCAGGCTGGAGCAGCCTGGGACAGTGGGAGGTGTCCCTGCCATGGCAGGGGTGGAATGGGATGAGTTTTAAGCTTTCTTCCAACCCAAAGCACTCTGTGACTCCATGTGGAAGCACATCCTTGTCGGAAAAGCTGGAGATTAAATTCCAGTTCTGTAACACGACCTGTGTGGAGTTGTAGCCCTTAACAGAAGGAGGTCCCACTTGGGAAAGTCTTAACACTCAGAATTATTGGTATTCACTCAAACCTTCTAGCTCTTTCTGATCATTATTAATATGCAGCAAGATAGTTATTTACACCTCCTTTGCCAATTTTGGAATAGGGTGGAAGAAAATATGTGGAAGTGTTCCTGAATATTCACAGAGTAGCAAATCCCCAGCAGGCAGCTAAATTCACCTTTGGGGGGTCTTTTGTTTGTTTTGGTTTTGGTTTTTGAGGTTTTTGTTTTGTTTTGTTGTGGGGTTTTGTTTGTTTGTTTGGTTGGTTTTGTTTGGTTGGTTTTTGGGTTTTGGTTTTTGGGTTTTTTTCAGATGAGCAGCACAGCCAAGCACAAGTGAAGATCTGAGCACAGGGACCTGGTTTAGTGTGGACTCAGCAGTGAATCTCTACCTTAAAGGTTGTTCCAACCTGAAAGATTTTGTTTCTCTCCACAGCTGTAGGTGCATCAAAGTGTAAAGGACAGGTAAAGGCTGGGTCAAGTTGCACCTGAGGAGGAGGAGGTGGAGGAAGAAGAAGATGAAGAAGAGGAAGAAAAGGAGAAGGAGAAGGAGAAGGAGAAGGAGAAGGAGAAGGAGAAGGAGAAGGAGAAGAAGAAGAAGAAGAAGAAGAAGGAGGAGGAGCATGAGGAGGAGAAACAGCTGCCATGTGACTGAGTGTCACACCAGGTGCTGTGGGTGTATCCCTTTCTTCTGAGGAGCGCAGAGTCTTCTCAGTGCTCTTGCAGACCTTTATTCACAGTTTAGGAGTTTGTTTTATCTTCAGCTCAGTCTTCACGGGTTATTTTTCTGCTATTTCTTCACCCAGCCTTGTTCCCAGCCAAGGATGTGGTTGGACACACAGGATGTCAGCTGTGAAAACCCCTGACAGTTTCACTGCCCTCACCTACTGCCCCAGGGAGAATGGAAAAAATATTCCATGTATTTTTAGCTGTGACCAGCAATGTGACAGGAGAGATACAGCAAAGGGATTGCTGGTAAAGTTGGTTTAAAATAGGAAGGAACTTCTCCAGCATAACAGCTTTCCATCCCCACTTAGCACAGTCAGCTGTACAAAGCAACATTTTTGAAGCAAGATCTTGGATTAGGCTCAAGTTTATATTTAGCAGCCAAGTTTCAGTTCTGAGAATGAAGGTTTAACCCTAATATGGGATACCACTAAACATTGTTAGAAGTGGGTGAATGACTTGAAACAATTAAATGGTGAATTTTAGTTCATGTATTGCCTGCAAATGTCTGCACCTATAAAACTTATTGTCAGTCAAAAAGGTTTGGCAAATGTTTTGCAGCAGGAAAAAATAGCTCTGTTATACTCCCCAAAACCTACAGGGAAACACTAAATAGATCTGTTAACTTCAGCTTGAAGGACAAAAATAGTCTCAAAATTCAATCAGAGACCGACTTGTGCCAGAAGTTGAACACTTATTATAGATTTTACAAATGCACTGCTCAGGCTGTCTGTGGGAGCTTGATCCAAAATGCTCTGAGCAAGGAATCCCTTTGGCTGTGTGCACAGTGGATCCTAATCCCTGAAATGTAAGGAGCGAGAGCTGAGATTCGAGAAGGGCCTAGTCCTGCACAGGGCAGTGTGTGGTTTATCCTGGCTGACACTAAGCCAGGTTTAACTGGGGGGTTCCTCTCACAGCTCAGGGCCGGCAGGAGCCTCGCAGAGGGAGTGGCACTGAGGAGAGGCTGTGCTGGTTGCCCAGGGTGGCTCTGGGGGGTCCCTGTGCCCCTGCCCATGCCTGCCAGCTGCTCCTGGCTGCAGCACAGCTCTGACCTGCTCAAACTCCCGCGTTCCTGTCCGTGGGTTTGCTGCCCACAGAACGGGGGTCAGTCCTTGCCTGCGCCCCTGGGAGCCGTGTCTAGAGCAGTCAGGTTCTGCAGCAAGGCCCAGGCAAGGAGCTTCTGTGCTGCCTTTCCCAGTCCCTCTCTGCTAACACAAGAACCAGTTATTAGATTTGCACAACCTCACAAGCAGCTGTGTAGGTACAAAACTGGGGGAGCTCTGTAAACCAGCATTGCTGCCAGGAGAGACGATCTGCACCTTCAGGGAGCAAGAGGCTGATGCATCTCAAAATCACGCTGGATACAGCTATGGATGAAGCAGCCTTGCTGTAAAATAGGTGCCTGAGGATGAAAGAGCCTTTTCTTTTGTATTTCTTTATTTCAGCATGGTTTCGGCACATTTTCAGCATTGCAAGTGTGACAGAATTGTGCCTCTGAATTGTTTGTCACCACTTGTTTTAACAAGTCAATTATTGCTGCATTTTATTGCTATTGGTGCTGTCTTTTTAAAACGAGAGCTGTAGGATAGTGATCTGATTTTACGTGACTGAGACACAGTAAAATAGCACAGCATAAATATTAAATGTTTCCATTTATCTTTGCAGAGCGTTCACACTTAGATTGTTCCACTTAACAACCCTTGAAATAGCCACTCTAAACGATTCCCTTCCAAACAAAGGAGAAATACATGCAAATGAATCACTGTGGCAATTTTTATAACAAACATTAAAACATTAAAGGGAGCATAGAATGCAAACATATATTGAATCATGGGCCCTTAAAAGTAAGTGCCTACTGACCTTGTAAGATATAATTGGGCTTTGAAACATCTTAGGGCCTCAGCCAAAACTCACTGCAGTGCATTAGCTATTAAAAATCCCGAGCTCATTAAACTGGCAAATTGTGTCTCAGACCGTCAGTGCAGCTTCATCTCTTTCCAGTTCATGTAGAACCTGGGATCAGGCCCCTACTGCAAAAGAAATCTCATGGAATAATGGAATTCCATGAGAAATGTGGTCCCTGCAGCAGCCTGTCCTTACTGCAGATTGGGCCCTGAGGAATCACCGTGGGGTTTGTCCACACTCTGCATTCACCTTAGTGTCCTTATCCATTGGTATCCACAGCCAGGACTGCCAGGTCACCCCACGGCAGTGCCAGGCAAGGCCCAGGACAGAACTTTCCCGTGTCCGGGTTTGCCAACAAGCAGGTGGCACCTGATGCAGTGGCCCAGTGGAGAAAAGGAGCCCCTGGATGCCCTGAAGGCACATGCCAGGCAGGGACCCGCTGTGGCTGGGAGCTGCAGACCAGAGGAGGAAGATCCAATTGTCCCTCAAGCTCCATCAGCCTGCGCTGCCCTGGGGCCGGAGGGCTCCTTGGTCAGGCTGATGTCCCTCCTGTGGCCCTGCTGGTTGGTGTTGCTGGGCTGATTTCGGGGGAGGCACTGAAAGAGCAGAGGAATCACTGCTGATGTCCTGCACGGTTCAGGGTGGGACAGGCACGGGCACAGGGACAGGAGGGAGCTTTGCTGCTGGCCTTTCACACCCCTGGGTGACAGTGCCCGGTCTGAGGTGGGAGCTCAGCAGGACCTGGAAGGGACCACAGTGACAAACAGGGCCAGAAGGCTTGGTCTGAAGAAGGAATGCGGCCCCATTCCCAGAGGAACTCTACAGCTCCTGAGGAGGCAGAGGGTGCCAGGCCCAGGGGAGTCACAGGAGAGCTCCCTTTGGATCTGAGCCCTTGGAGATGCTGAGGGTCATCAGGGAGAGTGGGCTCCATGCCTGGTACATTCCTGCAAACTGTTCCACACGTGGGGAAACCAAACACTGAGCACCAATATCCTGGAAATAAGGGAAGGGGAACATAGAAATAAGGTAGGAAATAACATCTCAGATGGATAATCCTCAATCTGCCCTGAACAGTTGTTGTGGCTTGGTCGTACCCGATTCTCCAGCTTCAAACTCAAATGAACAGCAGCTCGTCTTAATTTTGCATTTTAATCCTACCTGTCATAGAAACAGATATGAGATCTTAATCAAGGACAGTCAAGGAAGCTCAGAACAGATGCCAGCTGGCTGTACAGGAGCAAAGCAGGTCAGTCACTGCCCTCTTCCCTGGCTGGAAATAATTTTCTTCGTCTGTGCTGCAGCAGTAACAGTCCTTGGCCTTTCCACTCTGGTGAGTAAGGGCCTGGAGAAACTTGTGAGCAATATTTATAAATGGATCTTGTAGGTCACTGACAACAGCAGGAAAAAAAACCATGTTGGCAATCTGTTTTTAATTCTATTTTAGGATGCCATGACTTCTTCAATGGCAGGTACAACAACCTGGCCCTTCAAGGCCGGAGGCAAAGGTCAGCGTGCAGGATGAATTGAGGGCTGTGTCCCTTAGACTCATGTGACACAGATGCTGAACAGTGCTGTGGTGCAGCTTCAGAGGAGGGCTCATTCCATACTCCTGCTACGACTCCTTTTTTGTATTTTAGTGTTATTTTCTCGGTATTGTCCTGTTGCTGCCTCCCCTTGATAGCCCACTGGGCTGCAAGGCAAGAGGTGTCTTTTCCTGAATGGGGATGATGTTCTTTCCTGCCTTGTTCAGCCTCCTGTGTCCTCTGCCTTTGCCCTCAAATAAATGTCACTAAGTCTGTCAAACAAGATTTACTATTTATGTACACTTGTTTTTAGCAGCTTATATATCTTAGTTTTGTGATTTCATCTCTTATTCCTGTGTCAACCTCCCCAGCTAGAGGAGCCAAACTTCCCCTTCCCTGCTGGCTTAGTAACTCATTTGTCTTCTGCAGCCCCTCTCTGCAGGTGGGTACCACTGCTGGGAACCCCTGACATTATCCCCCAAATTCCCTAAAGACACCTGAGCTGTTTTGCCATCCAGTCATCACTGTGGGTACTCGAGTCTATAGCACAGGAAAAAAGCTCACTAATGGAATTATTAAGCAGATAAATTCCATAAAGAGTTTTCCTTATTAAAATGTGTTTTTCAATGAAAATAGAGTATCTGAACAGATCATTAAAGTGGTGTAGTGTTGGGACGTTGAACACACTTAATCCAGATTGAGGTGCAAGAGAAAAGTCTTGGAGAATCTTTACTCCTGTCAGTTATTTCCTGAATTACAGGTGGCAAGACAGAAACAAGGACAAGGAAATAATTTACTGTCTGGATCCTGCTGAAGCTGCAGGTGCCTCACCAAATGTAGAGGCAACCGCTCAGCAGCAGCATGGAAACTTGAGGGGTTTTGTTGTAGGGACGAGGAGAAAGAGATGTTCCATGGCAGGCTGTCAGATTCAGATTAACAAAACTGCTTCTCCTAGAACTGCTTTGGCACAGAGAGCAGCTCAGAGCAAGGCAGCAAAACCAGCACCAGTGGGAATGCACGGAGCAACCTCAGCACAAAGCTGCCAGGAAGGCAGGGCTGCAATACGCAACTCTCTGATTAAAATGTCTGGGTTCTGGTTTTGTTTGGTTTGTTTGGAGTTTTTTATAAATATATAAGCACATATCTAAATAGTGCTCAGCTTTTAGGGAATGAAGAGGGAAACCAGTTCCTTTAGGTTTGGAGTCTGGGAGTTTGGGAAGTTCAGAATGAATAGTGAGAAATCCTACAGAGTAGTGAAAGGTTCATTATGAAGAACACTCTTATCTCAGAGATGTACAGATTTTAAAGTCAAAATGCACCATTCTGACCAGCAGTCTGGTGGTGCCCTCCATCCTCGCAGGTGCAGATTACTCAGGGAAGATAAGGGATAATTAATTTGCCAAATGAGCAAAGTGTCCTGTGGATGTCCTGGCTCACCCTGGACATGCATTATGGGTGGAACAGAGAAATCTTCACCTTACCCACTCTTCTCTCAAAGGAGTGCAAAGAGCAAAGCTGCTCAATGAGGTGTTTCTGTGGGACTTCTACTGCAACTGCAGCTGTGGAGAGATCCTAACACAACCACTCACCAGGGAAGGGAACAGCGGGAGCTTTCTCCACCCTCGCCACCCACTGTGGCTAGGAGAATCCCAGGAACTCTCCTGGCCTTGCACTCCATCCATGCATTTCCTAGAGACCCTGTAGTGTGGATTTTCAGAGCAAGACATTCACCTGATGTTCTTTTATTACTTAATACTGCAAGAAAAATATTGCAAGAGTCTTCTACAGAACACCGAGCCCACAAGAGTAAATCCTTACTGGCACACGCATGATCTGCAGCTTTTAATGTCCGATATTTCGTAAGCATAGATTTAGAAGCACCAGCTGAAAATGCAGACACTGCTGTGTCATCCCAACACTGCTAAAAAGAACTCTCACAACGTCTACATGACTCACGTCTCAGGTGATGTCATGTGATGTCTGGAAACAGATTTTGAAGCAGAAGCAAAATAATGACTTTTAGTGTTGCATTGATCCAACTTCATTTAAAGAAATACGCATAATGTTAGCCTCCCACCCCCCCAACTTTATTAATTCAGAAAGCAGAAATAAGGGCAGAGAAATGGTGATGAGAGGACTACAGGAGAAGTCTCTGCCATGAGAGTCCATGGATTCCATGGGATTCAAGCGGTGTCTGGAGTCCATGTTAGTATTTCTCAAATTACAAATATATCTTACATGTCTGGGAAATCTCTTCCAAAGATAATGGACAAAAGGGGGATGCAAACCAAGCCATGAATTCTTCTTATTTGCCAACATGAACAAATGCTGGGAGGGGCAGTGTGCTGCTTACCTTTGAATCTCAGACTGGCATTAATCTCCCAAGCAAAGAAAGTTTTGGATTAGCAGAAGTAACACCCCAAATCTGCTAGGCCAATGTGCCTAACCCTGCTCCCAGCACCCGAAGCTGTGAGTGCCCTCTTGGAGACTTGCTGGGAATGCAGAGCTCAGCTCCCTCCAGTCCTGATTTTGAAGCTGTTCAGGACTGGGCTTTTGGGGTGCTTGGTGCTATTTATATTTAGGAATGAATCACCCCATCTGATTCTCACTGCGGTTGTCTGTGGAGAAATGTGGTCCCAGTCATCTTGGTGGCCTTGCCCTCTCCAGGCAGTGCTGTCAGTGGTTTGCAGGGCGCAGTTGGGGCTGGCTGGGGGTGGTTTCAGTGCCAGTCTCCCTGCACCCCGGGCAGCTCCCAGCGCCTGGCACAGAGAGTTAAATCCCAGCACCCGCTCTCACAGATGGTTCCTCCATTCACAGCGGCACGAGCAGAGTCCCCATCTGCTGCCACAGCTCGCTGTGATTCAGAGGCTGTGAAAAAGCCTTCCTGCCCAGCTGTCTTGCAGGGCTGTTTGAGGTAAACTGGTTGATGCCAGCGCCGTGTGAATCTCTGCGGGAAGCGGCTCCCGGAGCAGGGAACGGCTGGAGCTCGGAGCTGGAGGAGCAGCCTGGTCCCCACACCCAGCCTGGCACTGAGCTCTGCCCACCCTCAGCCCACTGCAAAGCAGCTGCTGGGGAGGGAAGCCCCACTGCAGCTCCGGTTTGTGACCCTCAGTGTAACCTGGATTACGTGGCTGCCATCCCTTGGCTCACAGAGTGGGGACATCTCCCAGGTGTAGCTGTCCCAGCCAGGCTGCCAGGAAGGCACTTTGGAACCAGGGGATTTGCTATTGAGGCCTCAAAACCAGCGGGAGCTGTTCAGCTTTTCCCTGCTTGCATTCCTACTGGTGCTCCTGGTATCCTGTTCAGCTCTTCCTGCTTGCATTCCTACTGCTTCTCCTGATATCCTGTTCAGCTTTTCCCTGCCTGCATTCCTACTGCTTCTCCTGATATCCTGTTCAGCTTTTCCCTGCCTGCATTCCTACTGGTGCTCCTGATATCCTGTTCAGCTTTCCCTGCCTGCATTCCTACTGGTGCTCCTGATATCCTGTTCAGCTTTTCCCTATGTGCGTTCCTACTGGTGCTCCTGATACCGAGTCGTGACACCGAGGGACTCCCTCTCAATTTGGTTATGAAACAGCAAACTTAATTTTAAAACAAAGCAAAAGGTGACCAAAAAATACTTGTTTTNGCTGCTGGTGCTTCTGATACCCTGTTCATCTTTTCCTGCCTGCATTCCTACTCCTTCTCCTGATGCCCTGTTCAGCTTTTCCTGCCTGCATTCCTACTGCTTCTCCTGATATCCTGTTCATCTTTTCCTGCTTGCATTCCTGCAGGTTCTCCTGATATCCTGTTCAGCTTTTCCCTGCCTGCATTCCTACTGCTTCTCCTGATATCCTGTTCAGCTTTTCCCTGCCTGCATTCCTACTGGTGCTCCTGATATCCTGTTCAGCTTTCCCTGCCTGCATTCCTACTGGTGCTCCTGATATCCTGTTCAGCTTTTCCCTATGTGCGTTCCTACTGGTGCTCCTGATACCGAGTCGTGACACTGAGGGACTCCCTCTCAATTTGGTTATGAAACAGCAAACTTAATTTTAAAACAAAGCAAAAGGTGACCAAAAAATACTTGTTTTGTGTGAAACAAAATTCTTTTTGTCACACTGCTCTACCAGGTCACAGTAGATTTTTGCTGTTGTAATCAGGAATAGATTTTTGCAGAAATAAACAACCATATCAAAGGTTTCTGATAATCCTTGCAGTACCCACAGTGCCACAGAATGCTCTCCACTGATCTGAGTGTGCAGGTAACCTGCCTTTCCAGGAAGAAATGACCCACAAAGGAAGAATTTTATGGAGAAAGGATCTCCTATTAGGCAAGAACAAACTACCAATTTCGATAATTTCATCTAAGGGCAGAAATTTGAGGCCAGAAACCTCTATCTTCACGTTGCCTGCAAAACTAAGAGAATCACTGGAGTTTCCCAGGTGCACTCTCTCATAAGGTTCCTGGCCATTATTCTTTAGATTGATTTTTTTAGAATTTTGAAATAATTTTGCACTCTGTATGTTGTGGTATTGGGAGCTGGGTGATTGTGTGTAATACATCCTTTAAAATAATCGTGTAATTTGATTGTCTGCATATGAAACAGATTTTACAGTTCTTGAGATGTTTTGCACTGGAGAATTCTATAAAGGGCTACAGCAGCTGCATCGTGGCAGAGCACTGTGCTGGGCTGGAGGGATGCCCACCTCTTTTACCTGGAATTTAGATGCCCAGAGTATTTGAAATGGTGGGAAAATGCAAATCAGTGCCTTAGATGGGAGAAAGTTGAATTAAGGAGCTTGGAAAGGAAGGATCTTTACTAAGCAGTTCAGGAAAAGAAACATCAATGCTAACAAACTCTGAGACAGGTACAGATGTGGCAAGTTACATGGAAAGGTGTACGTACTGCTGGATTGGCAGAAAATAGAAATCTGGATTTTTTTAAAGCTCCTTTGTATGGAATTATGTATGAATACAAGTTCCTTGCATTCCCTTCCTATTAACCAGGGATTTATTTACTCTGAAAAGGATCTCTGCTTTTGTGTTGATGTTGTTTGGGTACACATTACCAAGGCAAATAGGAAAGAATTTGAGTTTGAAATTGTGCTTAGAAAGAAATCAAGCATTAGCTCATTAGTGCCTGTGTGCCTGCTGGCAGGGTGCCAAAGCATCCACAGCTTACACACGGCCTCAGTTCTGAGCAGAATTCCAGATCTGTGCTTCTACAACCTGGGCAACCTTCTCACTCTTCCCCTGGGTGCTCTTTCAACCATTGCTGTGTCCACCTGAGGTTCTGTATAAAAAGGGAAATATAAAAAAGGAAATATGCAATGCCATCGAGAAACCTGTGGGCTTTAAGGCTGACCACGAGTGTGATGAACATTTTCTTTCATCCTCTTTCCTCAACTGGCAGCATCCAGGTGCTGCTGGAAGCAGCTCAGTCTCTTGTGTGGGTTTGACAACCTCTCCAGCACCATTAAGGAAGCAAAGTCCAGGTGTGCTTTTGAACCCAATCGTTTCTCCAGCAGCTTGCCTTATTGATTTTGGCTGTCACAATCAGCGGATCAGGTGTGCAAATAAGGGTCTGGCTGAGGAAGAGCAAATAAAGCATCAGAGATCCCAGCCACAGCTGTGAATAGAACTTTCCCATCGCAGCTCTGCCAGAGCAGCCTTTACTGCCAGATCCAGAACATCCTTTGTGATTTTATTTCTCTGCCTCTTTCCACAGAGCTGAGACTTTCCAAGAGTTTATGGGATGGATCCACAGCTTGGACTGGAGATATTAATGAGCAGGTTACAGTGCTGTGGCTGGAGTTGATAAACCTGCCCCAGCCCACACTGCTCTGCATGGAACAGCTTCTGCTTCAGCTCTCCCACATCCCTTTTAAGGCCCACACATTGCATTTTCAGCATCACTGCTCGAGACATGCCCGTGTCACAGCTCAGGGTTCTACTGCAGGTGGGACTCTCCTTTCCCTGCCTTTGGACAGCTCCCAGTGCCTCCTGTGAAGCTGTGCTCTGCCTTCTGCTCAGCTCTGCTGCAAACTCTAAATGGAGCTTGGGGGGGCTGGCATGTGGCCGCTGTGATAGTTAAGATATGACAAAGTGATTAAGAGGCCTTTTCACCACAACAGCTCCAAGAATTCAAAAGACTGACATTTAATGATGTTTCTCTCACTCCAGAGGAAAGAACCCGAGATTCACCAGGTGAGTGTAGTGGGTAGAGCTGTCCTCAGTCCCCAGAGGGGAACACAGCAGGATACAGTCACAGGGAAGAGCCAAGATTATGGTCCCATTTTTTCCTTGAGCCCTTTTTCTTCAATTCTGGATCTTGATTATGCTTTTAATAATTCAATGTTTTAAATATTTTTTTCAGATATCACAATTAAGCATGAAAACCTTCAAATTAAGTTAAACACCTTAATTCCCTCTACCTCACCTATGTCCTCCCCAGATAAATATTATTCTGAAGGAGAACAAAAAACAGTAAAGCAGTTGGATGAGGATCTCCCACCTAAGAAAAACTGGCTGCAAATGAGAAGCAGTAAGGACAATTTCTCTGAATACCACAATAATTTGATGGACACTTAAATTTCCAGCTGTCTCGGAAGTGGTGATTTACTTTCAGAAATGCCTGGCCTGTGTCAAGGCAGTGCACAAACCACAGTAAAATTGTAGAGACAGAGCGGAATCGTTTTGGGTTGTCATACTCTGAAACAAAGTCAGCATTTGCCTCAGAGATGTTACTGAGGTTGTGGTGATACAATCACTGTCACTCTTGAGGGGCTGCTCTGCAAACACAGCTCAGATCATCTCATGCTCTGAAGCAGCACCCTGTGCTGCACCCGGGTCTCTGCTGAGGGGCTGTGTTTGGGGTTACCTGTAATCACCTCTGGCTTTGTGTTTTTCATGAAAAAGTGAAAAACATTTATGGTTTAGCCATGGTTTTGATAGCAGTTAATGGAAACACAGAACAGAGGAGTGGCCTGGGCAGGAAGGGACCCTGAGGGTTATCCAATTCCAACCCCTCTGCCACGGACAGGAACCTCATCCCCAGTTTTAACAGCAATTCATGAACTCCTGGGTTTCTGTGTGCCCCCTCTGACAATACTCCCTGCAATCTCGCAGGACAGCAGGGATGGGTGCAGAGAACTCAGGAGCACAGGCAGTGGGTGCTGAGGCTCTCTGCTCCAGGCACTCGGAGACCTCAGCTCGTCCTTCTCTGCTGCTTGCAGCCTCCACCTGTCATCCCCAGCCAGGAATTCCTCTCTGGAGCTTTCAGTGACAGGAAGGCCTGAATGCTTTCCCCCTGTGGAACCTTTTTTACAGAAATGTGACTGATATGTGGAACAGAGAGAGAAAACTGACTCTGTCTTAGGAAGTTAGGAAGTCCCTGGAGGTGTTTGAGAAAAGCCTGGACGTGGCACTCAGTGCCATGGTTTAGCTGATGAGGAGCTGTTGGGTCACAGTTTGGACCTGATGATCTCAAAGGTCTTTTCCAGCCTAGTTCATTCTGTGATTCTGTGACTTTACCCTTCAAATTCTATACTTAAGAAATCTGAGCCAAGCTCATTGAAATCAGAGTAATTAAGCACTCTAGAGACTAAGACCAATTTAATTTAGTTCAGGAGAGCGCTATGGATTTCTCCCTCAGGCTTTGGGATCTGTCTAAACCCCATTCAGGAATGTCCCTGATTCAAGCCCAGCATTTTGTGGATCACTGTTAGGTTATTTATAAGTGTGTGGTGTAATTTTTTTTTTAAAGCCCCTTAGTGTTTTCCCTTTGTTTCCAAGTTTTCGGGCTCTGGCCACACATTTCCCACTGGCAATAAGTGAAGCCCCTTCAGATTCTGTGTTTCCAGGCTTGCAGTGCCTGAGAACACAATCTGGTACAGAACTCCAGCAGGGTTTTCTCCCCATGAGGGCTGGCACTTTCCTGCTCCCCAGCTTATGCCCATCCTGTGAGAGAGAGACCCAGGGGAGGATGGCAGCCAGGAATGGCACTGAGCAGAGAGATTAAAGCCTGGAGAAACCCGTGGAACATAGGCACCCCTCATTTTTAAGCTGTTTGAAAAGCACAGGCTCCTGAGGCAGCAGAACCACTGGATAAAAATAGGTTTTCGTAATTAAAATCATGTCCCTCGGATATAATGTTGCCATATTCTTGTTTTGCTGCAGTGTTTCCTGGAATCTGTGGGATTCAATAGGTTGTGCTCCATGCTAAGGACAAAATGTCTTTTTAGTTGGCAGCACCAAACTCCGCGCTTCTGTAATCTGCAAATTGGATAAAACACTACTTTAACTTCCCAGATTTAAACAAACCATTTGAAAGCTCGGCTCTGAATTAACACCTTGTGTTTTGAACAGTTTGTACTACAATTGACACTTGATAGCTGCCAGCCTGTACTTAGTAAGTTATTGACTTAACTTGCTGGGTGCCTCGGTCTGAATATTCTGTTTTACCTTATGCCACTTTTGTCAGAAGCTAAAATTTCCTTGAAGGTGACATGCAGGGACTGAAGACATCCTGTTCCAGCTGACCTCACAGGCAGGATGCTGTCACTTACCTGGGTGGCTGTTGGGAGCATCACTGGCAGTGACGACACCAAAAATCCCAGATTTTACCCTTCCACTGACGTCAGCAGCAAGAGAAGGCTGGTTTGCACTCAGCTAAACCAATCAGGATGTGCTGCATCACACCATTGCTAAGAGATAATCTCTTTTTTGCACTGCCTTTATTAGTGACTCATGTGGTCCCAGGACAGAACCGACACCGTGGTTTAATGAGTTCTGTCACTGCCACTTAAACCCGAAGGAAAATGCATCCCCAGAGCTCAGCTCAAATCCCTCACCCTGCAGGATTCCCCAGTGGGGCTGAGGTTACACAGGAGTGTGAGGCCAGGGATTCACAGCCCCATCTACTCGTGGAGATAATGCAGAAATAATTCAAGTTATTTTTACAAGTGCAATGACCCATTTGTTTACTTCTTCTGCAGCATCACTTGCCACTTCAATTACAGCCAAATTGCTTGATTAAAGTAGAGGAAGAACTAAACACTAATTTCCAGGAGCTTAAGGCTGTATTTTAGGAAAGAGATAATTTAATTTCAATTTTTTTAAAAAAAGTATTTGTATCTCCCTTTTTCCTTTTGTAGCTCTATATCACATTGTGCTCTTTTCCAGGCAGGAAAAGAGGGAACAGTCTGGTTCTCAGAGAAAAGCAGAGTTACCTGAAAACCCGATTACAACAAAGTGAAGGATTTTTCTTTTGCTCATTTTATTTTAATACTGTTTCAGCTCCATGGAGAGGGCTAATGGCTGGCTGGGATTCCAGCAGATTCTTGGTGGTGTGGAGGCATTTTGTAAGGACTGTTGGTAAATCAGAGTTCCAGCCTGGAACTTCTAGAGATTCCAGCCTTGTCTCTGTAACGATCTGCTCGGTGCTGGTGTTTGATTCACCCTGCCTCAGCAGAATGAGCAGCACACTGAGTTGGGTGCACTGGCGGCTTTTGTCCTGCTGTGTCCTTGCAGAGGGTCAGTGTCACCGTGCCCTGTCTGGGAGCAGATTCCTGCATCACAAATAACTGCTGAGGATGGGACTGGGATAGCAAGAGCAGGGACGTATTTCAGTACCTGAAGGGTGGATCGGGAAGGTTTGGGCAGAGCTCTGCCTGCTCTCTTTTGTTGCAGTGTGCTGTGGCCAGGTTTCGGTTTACCTCATGGCCAGGCACTGCTGTCTCCCCCCTCCCCTCAATATCTGGTTTCTCCCCCCGGAGGGCTCTGTATTTCACAATCCTGTACAAAGCCTGCCAAATTCAAACCCCTCACTCCACCTCATAGGATGTTTGTACCCTCCCTCGCCCCCTCGTGTTGGTATATCTGTAACTGTAACACGCGGTGCCAGTGCTTCTCTGGCACGATCCTGGTGCCTAAATAAACCATCTGGGAAGCCCCTCCGCTTGTCTCTCCTTCCTCGGCGTGCCTCTATCATCGGTGGGTTGGGTGAACCCCTGCCGGACCTTTGCCAGCCCTCCCGTGCCCCCAAAGCAGCCCGGCAGCCCCTGGAACCGCGAGCGGACACCCAGTGCCCCTACCGGCAGCATCGCGGCTCTCTTTGGCAGCAGGCTGCTCTCCATTTGCCTTGGGTCTGTGTGGATCCTCACCTCAGGCAGAAAACCACAGGATAAACAACGTAGTGATAACGCTGGTCTAGAATTTGTTTCTCGGATGCTCATTGTGACACACTAGACATGGCAATTATCCCTCTTAAAACACAGGACAGGTTAAAAAATCTCCTGGGCTTTGATTTCACACCCATACATTTGTGGCCTTTATTGTAAATAAATTATATGTGAGCTAAATAGGAGGTAGAAAATATTAAATTCTAGGAGAGGTGAGCTTAATACACACCCTGGGTGAGGGCACGGTGCTGACCCTGGATAATATGTTTTGCAGCAAGACTAAAGTGCCTCTTCTCCTCTGGTTTTTTGGTGTTTTTTTATTGTTTGGTTTGGTTTTTTCCTCCTCAGAAGGTCTTGTGTTCTTTGCCCTACACACAGGGAAAAAACCACATTTATAACAGCGAAAGCAAGGCCCAAAAGGGTCATTAAGTCATTTTCAGAAGCCCTGGTTACCTTAAATCTTCAGGGGAGAAGATGTTCAGGTTTAGAGGGCAGACTGAACTGCTTCTAAATAATCCTTATTAGATCTCATGCTGCAAAAAGGCAGGAGTGCTGTACAAGATCAGTCCACAGGCTGGGAAATATCTGGGAATATAACTTAGTTTGTCAGATACCATCACATTCAGGCAGTTCAGTACTAATAACACTTCCTTTGTCCCTTTCCATGTTTGTAAGAGCAAACTATGGACAGAGCTGATTGAATAAAGATATAATTTAAAAAAATAAATCATTCAGGTATTTTTGTTAGTTTTCCATGCATCCACTGTTAGAAATAGTATTTCTGGTTCCACAGTTTGTATTTGGAGCTGCCACTATTCTAGTATCTATTGGCTGATTTAGTCTAAAGTCTGTGCTGAAAACACAAATAGCGAAATTCCATTTTCAATTCCAAGAGAAACGCAGAGTTGGCCTACAAAACACTGTTACTCTGGATTGTGGGGCTTTTTATGGCAACTCGGTATTATTTTTATACTGGAAGTTACCATCTAGCCCTGAGGTTTAAATGTAGAAGTTAGCTTGAACTGGCAAATCTCATCTGCTGGACACTTTGACCTGTGAATTATCCTATCTAAAAATACCAGCATGGTTATGCGAGTGTGACTTCCAACCCTGTCTGTGTCACAGCTCCTGCTCTCTAAGGGACCCTTTGTGAGGACCAAGGATATAAACAGCCACTGGCTGAATCCAAGCTGGGCTTTTCATCCTAACCTCTTACTGGGAGCCAGTTTTAACCCATTGGCTCACAAGCTTCAATTTATTTTGTCCCTGGCTAAAATCCTGTGGTGCCTTTGCAGACCAGGTCTCCCAGTGCCTGTCTGGGGGTCATTTACACTTTTAAGGGTTCCAGCACCAGGAGAGTGACTGAACTTGGGTGTCAGCAGGACCTGCTGTGCTCGTGGCTGCTGTCAGTACCTGCTGCTGGATCTTGGCAGGAATGAGCTGCCTGTCTCACTCTGGGCGAGATCTGGGCCAGTGTCATCAGATTTCCAATGCTGAACTCCCCTCTGGGACACAGCACCAGACCACAATTAGCCTGATTCCTCTCCCAGTGGAATTAATGAAGGTTTTATCACTGACTTTAGTGGGAGCAAAGTCAGGCCCAGCCCTGCGCTGTGTCTCAGCTGCCCACAGGGAGCAGTGCTGGAGCTGGAGGGTGGAGGGGCTGTGGGCAGGGAGAGCCCTTGGGGATGTCAGCACTCCTGCCACAGCTGCCGCCAGGGCAAACTTTCCACGTCTGGTGTGTTAATCTGGCCCCTCAGAGATCAAACACGGCACCTTCTATAATAAGCCTGCCAGCGTCTTAGCGGGTCAGATCCTTATCGGGGTGCTTGGAGGCACTGCTCCCTTCTGATCTGTGTTTGTCTTGGCCTTGAGCCCTCGCAGGCTCTTCTAAACACAACTGAGAAGTACTGGGATTGCAGCAAAGAGCTGTCAATCTCACCGGAGCTGCTCTCAGTTTTCAGAGCACTTTTCCCACCTCAGCAGGCCACATCTTCAGAAACCATTGGCAAGGAGACCTTGTCCAAGCTGGATGTGCAGGGGAAAGCTCTGAGCTGCTGTTCAAGCCTTGAGAGACACTTGGTGCTGTGTCGAGTACGTGCAGCTGTGGAGATATCCAAGTTAGTATCCCAGTGCTCTGCTGTTAAATTCTTCTCAAAACTGATACTTTAATTAAAGCTTTAACTCCCGCAGGCAGGGTAGAAATGTGAATTGATTGAACTGCAGAGGTTTTAAAAACAAAAGGCAACTCTTTTCCCCTTCTCCCCTTCCCAATTTGTGTGTAAATGTGTCTGTGTGTGTGGACATGAGACTGGGAATAATGTGATCTGGGAGCCTTCTCTCTGAAGTTTTTAACATCCAGATGTGATTATCCATTGTGCAGCTCAGTGACTGGGTGCACAGTCTGTACAAACAGATTCTTGACTGCACATCAAGTACAGGCCTGTGCAAGAGCAGGTAAATCTGCCTGCACACCTGCACGGGTGGGTCCCACACACTGCCCAAGCAGCAGAGACGTGCACTGCTGCTCCCAGAGTGTACCCAAATGCACACCCAAAGGTGCTAAAGCAGACACAGGAATGTATTTCCAGTCTGCCCAACCCCCAGACTGTGCCTTTGCACAATCACAGGTACGGCAGCTACCCCTGCACTGGCCAGCAGGTGTGTGCCAATCAACTCATTAAAATATTGCCTTGTCATTCCTGGTTAATATATACACTATAATATATAAATTTGAGTCCCGGTGTCTTTCCCAGTTTATCGGGCTGTTCACCAATGTGTCTGGGCCTGCTTCATGTACAGAACAGACAGGAGACAAGCCCATGGTGCAATGGTGACCACTGGGGGAGATGCTTTGCAGCAGAGAACCTCTCCTGGGCACTGAGGCAGTCCTGTGAGAGTGCTCAGCATGCACTGCAGGGCAGGAATTTACCAACAGCAGGATAGGATAAGATTAGAATAGAATAGAATAGAATAGAACGGAATAGAATAGAATAGAATAGAATAGAATAGAATAGAATAGAATAGAATAGAATAGAATAGAATAGAATAGAATAGAATGGAATAGTGCAGAGCAGCCCCTTGTGAGAATCTGGGAGAGTTGTTTACCTCCACCTCACTAAGGAAAACCTTACAGGAGCTGCTGAGATCTGGCAAGGAAACACGAGTGAACTTCTTGACCCAAAGTAAAGACTTCCTGCAGAAGGTGAGGTTCCTGAACTGTCCTGTCTGCCACAGGGTCTGTGATGTTTGACAAGAAAGAATCTGCTCGTCTGATTCAAGGTCTGTTCTAAGTCTGATCTCAAGGAAGGATAACAAAGTTTGAGTGATCTGTTCGGTCAGTGCAGCGTTAATTGTGAAATTGCCTCTTTTGTGAGCGTGTGTCTGTGGACACCCGTGTCACAAGGATTTGTGTGCCAGGCCGGTCACTTCAGGGACTGCCACTGGTCTTCAGGAGGTTCCTGGAGGCCTGCCAGTGTCCCTGGAGCTGCAGCAGTGCTGTGTCTCTGCATCCCCTCGGGAGCCGTGGTGGTGCCAGAGCAGGGACCCCGAGTGAGAATTTATTCCCTGCAGGCCCTGCTGTGCCCAGAGCCCCTGGCCAGGGCTGTGCTGAGCAGGGAGGGGAGCACAGCACTGGCACCCAGCTTGGCATCCTGCAGGGTTATCACCCCTATTTCCTTGCTTATCATTCCAGTGTCTCTGCCAGTATTAAATGAAAAGCCATTTGATACCTGAGGCTTCTGGCTCAGCATCCCATAAGCAATTAGCCTATTAGTGTTTGAGTCATTAATATTCTCTGCTTTCACTGTGATGATCTCACTTCCTGCAAACAGGAACACTGAGCTGAGGGTGAATTAAAAAACCCAGACATAAATACAACAGGTAAAAATGTTGATTTAGTGATGTATATGCTTTGATCACTACTCAGGAAAAAGAAGTTGTTTAGAAACAAATTAAATTATTTAGCATTTCAGTGGTTTGAGACAGTTTTTGTAATCTGTATTTTATAAAGAATGTGATAATGAGTTTCCTTGCAGAAATATAAATTAAACAAGACGTTAAAACAAAAAGACATGAGAAATAAATAGTGAATATTCAGGTACTGTAGATTCATCTCCAATTAGATTAATGAGGAGTCAGGGTTTGCGATACTTCTTTTTTTTTTTTTTTTTTTTTTTCT
>VYZT01022014.1:49672-85302 GCA_013400735.1 Pomatostomus ruficeps
TCCTCAGGGACCGGAGCCCCAAATAGCTCGGGACATGGGGTCTTAAGGTGAACAAACAGCCAATTAGGTGAGGGTACAGGGGAAGGGTTAGGGAGGGTCCAGGGTTACAGAGCCAGTAACTTGAGGAATGTGAAGGACAGGAGGATGAGCAAGGAGGGAAGAACAAATCATTAACTGAATAACGGAGAACTTACTAGACTTAGGGAGTATACAAAAATTAATAGACAACTGTGTATCCAATGGGTAGACTCAGAGGTGGGTTTGTTATAGTTTGGGTTACACCATCGTGATGTCTGTTTCCCGGGGGAGTCCTCCAGCTCTGGGAGTTCTCCACCAGAGCTCCTTTTCTTGGGTGGTACATTCTGGGGCCTTCAGGCCTTTATTATTAATACGTATCACCCCGACAGACTGTTATTCCTCTTTTCTCATACCATTGCCTGAAAGCCCCTTGATTTCAAAATTTTACCAATTCGGAGGGAAGGGGGTCACATTCTGCTATTCTAAAGGAGGCTTCTGCCTTCTTTAGCAAATACCTGTCTTTGAAACCAAGACATGAGGTCTTTCATCATTTTTAGTAAGTTTTTCCCCCACTGCTGATCTCTAAGCTTTTCCTCAAGGGTTTTTTGTTACTTCATGGGTGATCATGCCTCTTGTAGATCAAAATCAATGAAATTCCGAGTGCTCTTGCAAGTCCTGTGCAAAACCAGAGGGATTCACCGGTGTCTCTCATTTAGCCACTATTAAGGGAAGATTCCCACTGAAGCAAAGGCTGTGCAGCTGAGTAAATTTCTGCTCTTTCAGAGTTGTGGTGGGCCCATCCTGATTTCACAGCCTGAGTTACTGCTGAAGAACCATCCTCACGTTTGGCTGTGCTCCTGCAGTGCTGCCTGACAAAGCCCCTGCGTGGATGCTGGCAGGTTGTCATTCCCATCCATCACCCTTACCAGCACCTCGGGGGGGTCCCTGTACAGACCCTGTCACTGCTCCCAGCAAGAACCCCAAACTCAGGCTGATATGGCTCAAATTGGTGAAAAACCCACTTAAGTTATATGTTTAAATTGTTCTTTTTTAAATCTTAGTAGAATTTGGCATGAATAATTACATTTGCACAAAACTCTGCTGTGATCTGAGGTATAGATGTATACAGTATCCATCTCACTTTTAATACTAAAAAAATATTTGGAAAAATTGTAAGGATGTGGAAGGGATTAAAATTGTTAAAGTTCTGTGTTGAGCTGCACAGGCAGCTTGTGTTTTATATCTATGTAAAAAACCCCTTGTGTTATACAAAACTTTTCAATAGTTTTTTGTATAGATTGCTCAAAACCTGGTGCTGTATTAGCAGAACTAATGGAAGCAAGAAGAGGGGAGAAGAATACAATAGGGGACAGCCAGTGTGTTTTAAAAAGAAAAATTTTAAAAATTCCTCCTTTTTTGCCTCTGTCAATTGTGTCTTCAGTTAGAGTGAGGCACAAAAATTCACTCTTGAGCTGCTCCGTGCAGCAGGTGGGCTGTGCTGGGAGATGCTCTGAGCCTTGGAGCCTCCCTGGTCCAGAAGAGCTGCATCACCAAAACAAGCTGAGCAGTCAGGCTTGTCCAGAAGCTCAGAGTTTCTGCCATGAGCTGGGCTACAAAAACAGCTAAAATTACTTTCTATTTATAAGTTTCTCTGACAAGCTTTGATCCCATGTCAGAAGACAGCGTGAGAGTTTACAAATGAGTGTTTGTCAATAGAGCTCTTCAAACAGCTCTGCACTGTGTGCACTGTTCTCAGTGTCACAGATTCCAGAGAAAAACCTGAATCCCTCGGGATGGCCCCGTCCCTCAGGGGCGTCCCTGCACCCTCAGCTCCGTGTCACCTGCCAGTGTGCTGGGGGTGCCCTCAATGCCTCTGTCGGTGTCACTGATGCTGACGTGAAAGAGCAGCGCAGACCCCTGAGGGGCACCGCTGGTCCCTGATGCCCATCAGGGCTCTGAGCCTTTGGCCACTGCCACTGGCAGAAAAGAGGTCCAGAGCCCCAGCTGGCAGCCTGGAGGCTTTCCCCACGCACGGGAGTCCCAGGGCTCCTTCTATAAATACCCAGGGCCATATGTTCCTGCATCACTGGAACATCAGGGAACTCTTTGCTCTTCCATCCCTTCGGAAAAGTGGGACATGAGCACCACAGTAAAAACATCCGAGAATCCAAGCTGGTTTGGACAGTAATATCTGTACTGTGGGTCTGCCCAGCTCAGTATTTGGTTTGGTATTCAGCGTGTTCTGGGCTGAGTGATTCTGGGATCATGTCTAGGAGGACAGGAAGCCGTCTTTAAACCCAGGTTTGGTGCTGCTGCCAGCCCTGTGTTGCTGCAGGAATGCCCAAACTGCTTTCTGTGATCTCCTGTCCCTCAGAGGGCCCTGGGCAGCACCTTTAACCCAGAATCTGTTCCTGTCCTCGCTGGGCCAGAGGCTGGGGCTTTCATTCTGTTTTCAGGTAAATTACAGTTGGTATCCCTGGTATTTTGGGGAAATTGTGACTAATTACACAGTGAAAGATCACGAGATACAATCCCATGAAAATAATTATGGAAGAAGTATAAAGGAATGCAACAGTGTTGTAAAAATCTAAACAGAGTTAATGTTTCAAATCAAATGAAACTTAAAAGCAGAATTATATGTGAGGAATCACTGGGTTTACAGCTGAGGGTCAAATCCCTCCCTTAATCCAGTCTGCCTGGGCTGGAAAGTGGATCTGTGTTCTGCCATTGGTTTCAGGAGTTTATTCCCCCAGGGAGCAGTTTGGTGGGGAAGGCACTGAGCAGGGTGTGATTCCCAGGTAAGTCACAGGCTGCCTGCAGGAACCCGGGTGAGTGACTCTGCCCGGTGTCCTTGCCTCGGCAGGATGAGGTAATTGCATTTCCCCGCTGCCCAGAAACGCTGAAGGGCTCTCCATGAACGTGAGCATTAGGGTGGCAGTGACAGAAATCCTGGTGCTGTGAGACAAGGAGTTATTAACAGCAAAAGATTGTTTTCCTGGCCTTGTCTTTCAGGATCCTATCGTTTCCCATATGTGGAGTTTCCCTAATCCATATCAACAAAATCCTCTCTGTACTCAGATGCTCTGAGCAGTACTTGAAGAAGCCGTACTACACCTTCAGCCTGTTCCTTTTATTTTTCCTTACCTCTGCCTTTCTCTGTCACTAACTCTCTCTGGTGCTACATAAATGTTTCCAGCTGGATCAATTGAAAAAAAAACAAAAGCCCTGACTGGGTCCCCTTCAGCTGTAATGGTCCCTCTCCTTTGTCACTGAACCTGGATTTGTGGCTAAAACAGTAATGTAAATAGAAATATTCCAAGTTTCAAAAAAAAAAAGAAAAATACTGGAATGTTTAAGTCTCAAGGACAAAGGGTCCCTCAGAAACAGCATTTCAGTTTTGCTGGCAGCTGCAGGGAGTTGCTGTTCAGAATAAGCAGGCACAGAAATGAAACTGCCTTGCAGAAATGCTCTGCTCAGAGCACTGCCCTGGACTGAGTGTGAACCAAGCTGGTCTCTGGTGTCAGCAGCCCCGAGTTTGTTCTTATCAAAAGAACTCCATCCTTTTTTCCAGCCCCTGTTTCCAGAGGCAGCTGGCCTCAGGAGGAAGCTGGGGACAGCAGTGCTCTGGCGTCTCCCCGCAGTGCAGCGCCTGCTCCCAGGGCAGCTGGCAGGGAGGCTGGGCCAAGGACTTTTGCCAGCATAGGCTTCTGAAGCAGTTTGTTTCATCCAAAATGTTGAGTTATGGTCTACTGGCTGCAGAAGGCATCTGGGCACCGAGGAATGCTGGGCTTGGCTCGTTCTGTGGGTCACCAAGCAGGGCAGTCATCACTCTGAAGTTAACTGGTTTCTATTGGCTTTACTCGATTTGTGAATGGACAGCTAAATACCCTCCATCAGTTATTGTAAAATACAATAATTTGCACTTGTTCCCTGCAGTATTGCAGGACTTTTTGGTGCAATTTTATCAATCTGCTTTGAGATACTTTTGAATTTGTAATTACGTTGTTATTCAGACTTCTGATGAGATAGTACAAGCCTCCACAATTCCCCAAACAACAACATTTTGTATCAAATTCAAATGGGTAATAATGAAATTGAAACGAAATAATGAAATAATGGAGTTCTAGAACTTTGGGACGCATTTCCCTGTTGTTATGTGGTGTAATCTTTCCATCATCACAAGCCAAAGCAAAACCAAAGCAGTGAAAGCTTTGCCCGACATCCCTTGGCAGACTGAAAGGTAACTCATTTTCAGATTGATTTGAATATGAAATTGAATTAGTGGAGCTAAAAATATTTCTGCAGTACCGCACTGGTGAAAAGCAATAAACCCTTTCATGCCATATAGTCCCGGGAAGAAGGGACAGCGACCTCTGAGGAAATGATAACCCTTTTTTTGCTGTTACCATGGCGATGTAGCTACAAACACTCGTGTTTGGACTGTACGATCCTCACGAAACACAGCTCATCAGTGCTTTTTATAAGCCATAAACCCTTTCAACTCCATGGATGCAGAACAGCTCCTCAGAAGGAGAGAGGAGATGGGGACTGTTACATGTGGGATGTGTGCAGGCCCTCATCAGTCCTCAAAGCACCGGACAAGGCCATGATGGAGGTCTCATTCTAATTTAAACATCTATTTGTTTATGCATTAATGTGTTTCTTGGGTGATTTTGTTTAGATTTTGTGCCTCTTAACCCCTCTGAGTGCGTTCCCAAAGCATGTGGGAGCTCACTCCCTCGCTGCATTACTTGCTGTGCTGTGAGGAAAGGCAGGGCAGTCTCTAACCCATGTTTAAAATAAGATTGTTATTTTAAGCGACCTTTCCCTACCCCTTCTGAATCTTTGCATGCCTGAGGGATTCCCTTTGGAGCCCCAATAAATGGAACAGCAGCAGGCTTTGCTCTGCACTGGTGACCCCTGTGTTCCTGTTGCTGCTGAGGGGGCAGTGAGGGCCGGAGCAGGAACCTGGCAAAACGCAGCAGTGAATTTCGTTATTCCCAAAACGTAGGGGTCAGAATGCAAACGTGTGGAGTTCAGCATTTCTCCTTTAGCCAAGGAGGAAGACAAGACTGTCAGTCCAAAACACAGGCAATGATGAAAATGATTTTAAACCATTCATGTGAGTGAAGCAGGTTTGTCAGTTGTCCCTTGAAGGTCGTACACCTGCGAGCTGGTTCCTGATCCCCTCATTAAAATGTTTCCCTTTTGTTTTCCAATGTGCAGCACACAGTAAATGTGCCTTTCATAATAAACCTGTGCATGCGGCAGCATTTCTGCAAATGTACAAAAAGAGGCTGAATTTAATGGGATTATCCATAAACCTAAATTAATCACAGGTTTGCAGCATCAAAGCCAAGGTTCCTAATCCAAAGGATTTACCCAGAGTAGATTTAAGATTGCACCGAGTAGATTTAGGATTGCAGGACAATCTCAGCTCATCTGAGTTTAATGATCTTGAAAATCAGGGTCTCCTGAGTTACCTTGGAAATGATCTGGAGATAACTCATGTTCAGAAGTACTGGAAGGAAAATGGCACCTGGGTGTTTTCCATAATTGCAATTTCCAGTGTTGCTAAGGCACAATTTCCTAGAGACTGATTCCCCAAATCTCTGCCTCGCACAATTAAATGACAGTTGCTGACCTGGGTTGTGTCTACCACAGAGCTGTCTACAAATAAGGGAAACTTATCAAAGGCATTTATAATTCTTTTGCAAATGCATGACAGCTGGTCCAGGAACATGGAATTAAGCTGCCTTTCTTGTTAATTGCTGCTTATTAATTACAGCAGCTACTTGCCACGGGGATGTTTCTGTATCCTTGGGTTTGTGTATTTTCTGTGTTTCTGTCCTTAAGGTCCACTTCACTTTTGTTACTGCCAGTGGCAGCAAGGTGCTGAGGAGGCAAAGAAGTGAGGAAGAATTTGGGGGCTTCTGGGGCAGATCTGTGCCATGTTTCCCATGACACCTCTGTGTCATTTTGGCCTTTCAGGGCCTTGCAATGACTGCACTGATCACTCAGTGCTGACAGTCCCAGGTTATCGATGCTCAGCCTTCGCTCTAAGGTGCTTTGCTGAGGACAGGGAATGCAGCCCTGTCAGGAGAGGGTCTGCAGCAGCCCTGAACCAGAGAGGAGCAGAGCTCGTGGCTCTGAGGAGAGAGCTGCTCTGCTGAGGGGCAGAGGAAGGGCTCTGGAGGCAAACAAGGAATGGGCACCTCAATACCAAACTGCTCCTGTTCTGGGCTGTGCCGTGGGCTGGGCTCACCCTCCTCACCCGGTGCTGTGCTGGCAGCAGGACTGAGCACCACGCAGCACAGAACCCTCCTCTGCCAGCGCAGACAGGCAGGGGGAGAGCCTTCACAATCTGGGTTTGGGGACGTGCCCTGTCCCATTTGGATTTGGGGATGTTCCCCATCCCATTTGCAGTGGAGGGATGGATCCATTTGGACAGGCAAACCCCGGCTCCTCCAGGCTCGAGGCAGCCTGGTGTGCCCGGTGTGCCAGGGCAGGGTGTGAGCAGGGCTGGGCAGGGACAGTGCCAGGCTGGCTCCGTGACCAGGGTACCCCAGGGAGGGCAGCCTCAGGCCCTGAGCCCCAGCACTTTTGCACTGGTGCCTCCTGCCTCTCCCCTGCCCTTCCAGCAGAAGGAAACCCTTCCTGCCCTTCCCCGAGGGCTCCGCAGTTCTCCCCTAGTTCAGGACTTTGCTAAATTACCTTCATCCCTCCTCTGAGCAAGGAATCTCTGCCTGGAGTCAGGAATGTCAGGTGTGGGAGGGGATGCAGGGCTTAAGCTTATCTCAAGGGAGCCTGGAGGGGGGACAGTGATTTATCTTTGAATGTTCTTCCCTCCTACATTTCTGTCGAGCTGGTGATGCAGCTTTCTGTAATGATTCTGTAGTGACTAATACCTGAGAGCCACGGAAATTTCTCTGAACTCTTGAATGGGGGGAGGCAGGGGATGCTTTTGCTTTTGTGTCAGAGGTGAGATTTGGATCAGGTTGCTGTGGCCCTACAAAAGTTACAGCAGCCAGGAGAGAGAAGTTCCGTGAGCCTGCTGTTCTTCGGTGTGTTTGCCCAACACAGAGCTATGGGGATGATGTGTTTCACTGTCAAACTGCTCCTGGAACAAAGGAAATCAGCTGAAGGACAGCTCTGTTTTACATACCAGAGGAGGAATATTATATTAGAAAAGTGGAAAAATATCTCATTTCAGCTGAAGCTTTCTCTTCAGTGTTTGTTGCTTAATTTGACACACATGTTCAGTGCCGGTTTAGTTAGAACAGCTTTCCCATAACCTGAGAGAGCTGCCAGGTTGGGCATTGTTCCTGAGTGTTACTCCAACCTCAGCCTTTACCTAAAACATAAACAAGGACCTCGAGTGATGACCATCAGCTGGTTTTCCATCGGAAAAAACTCTTCCCAGTTCTATTAAAACACCTAAATTACTGTCTCAGCATTGGGATTTTTTATGTGATCTTCCCATTGTGGTGGTGAGCAATGCATAGCATATGGAAATGTAAAAATAAGTGAAAAAACATCGAGGTGCAGTTCACCGACTGACACTTTTAATTTCATAATTAATTAATAGAAGATTGTTGTCCTGAGTTTTGCAGTTTTTCAGTGTTTCTCTTTGCTGTGATACTTTCTCACACATTCTGCTGTAAACATGGCCATGGTTTCTTGCTAACTATCTGTTTTGTTAACTGTCCTTGTTGTTTGTCATTCCATTCTCCTAGGCGGAGACATGTGATGGACTTTTCTTTGACCAGTGTGATTGAGAGGTAGTGATTTCTACCTCCAATCCACGGTGATTTGTAAGAACACATAAATAAAGGTCAGAGGGTTCTGCCCTCTCTCTTTTGCCCTCTCTTTTGGACCCTCCTTTGCTCGCTCTCTGTGGTCTCTCATTTGGCTCTCCTTTTTGGTTCCTCAGCCTGGTTGGCTACATGTGTTTGTGTCCATATAGCACAGGGAACATCCACATCTGATTCCCATCCGTGCTACAGAAGATTCCCATGCTCTTGCATAAAGAATGTGGAGAGATGACCAGGAATGCACCTCTGTGTGCTGCTGTAACAAAATGCAGTGCTGCACATTTGAACAGGGCATTGTGGACTGGGTTAGCTTCTTAAACACTGAGATTGCTCTGCCTTCCCGATTCTTTCCATTGTTATCTTTGTGTTTTCCTGTTCTACTGATATATTTTCAAGCTACTCTTCTCTGTATGAAATGTCATTTGCAGAAGGTCCAAGGAAGGTGAATCTACTACAGAGCCAGCCCCTTGCAGCCCAAACCAAAACATTAATTCTTAATTCTTCAGGCAATACAGCATGTAATTAACACTTCTCAGGCTGGATATGCTGCTTTGGGGGAGCAGACATTTGACCTTTGTAGTTCTCCTTTGCAATGTTTGACAGTTATTATTTTGTAGGGCTTTTTAAAAGGAAATTAATTTTTCTCTAAGTATTTTTGCTCCCTTTCTCTTCCTCTTTTCTCTCCCACTGGTGCAAAATAATGTGCAGTTTATTGGCACAATGCCAAATCATGGGTTTAAAAGAATCCTGATAGATTTACTTAATCCCCATCCCATACATCTGTCTTTTAACTGCACTTCCCAAAACTTTTTATGGCTGTTATGTTAGTACGGTTTAGTCTTTCAAGAGTCTCATACAGCACACAATGACTGCAAGCACACCAAATGAGCTTCCAAAAGACCTTTCACCGCACTAGAGAAAAGCCCAGTCCCCGGTGGTGGGCACTGCGTGGGTGTGCACAAAGCACCAGGCAGTGCTTTTCAAGGACAACAATCTGCACATCCTCAGCTGTACTTTATGGTCTACAGATTCTGGAAAACAAAAAACTTGCTGGGTTTGATTCACAAAAGAAGCGAGGGTAGGACTCGTCAGGGCGGCATCATCAGGTGGGAGGTGCGTTGGGATGCAGGCTGGTGCAAAGCTGCGTGCCTGGAGTCACGAAAAGCTCCGTGTTGCTGAGCTCACTGGGAAGTGCCACTCGGTGAGTAATGCCGAGGCATTGTGCTCCTCCTGCTTCGGCACCTGAACATCACAACCCAAAACTGGATGGAAAATTTTACATCACATCTGACTAAGGGGCCTTGTTTCCACACAAACCCAAGGAGTTCTGTGAGGTGACAGCTGCTCTGCTCTGTGCTCTTGTTTCCCTGCTACGTGTTCATTTGGTTATTCAGGGTTTTGTCACTGGAGCAGTGCAGGGAGCTCAGGAGTTGCTCTTTATGTGGTAGCAGCACCCAAACAGCTCTCCAAGCCTAGAGCTCATTTGTTACTCTAAAAGAGACAGTACATCCCTGAGCCTCTCAAACATTCCTTTGTTTAGTTCACGTGCTCGTCTGTGCTCTGCGTGGTCTCAAAATAGAAATCTGACTTCTGTTCCCTGAGACTCGGGGTCTATAATTGTTCCAACACTTCGGTACAAACCAAGGGAGAACTACCCAGCTGTATCTCACCTTCTGCAGATACAGCAAGAGCTCGTGTCCTTGAATCTCTCTGGAACATATGCTCTGAAGGGTGGCTTGGAGCCCGTGGGAGGATTTGGTAACTCCGTGTCTGGTGGGAAGTGTCGTGGTTTAACCCCAGCTGGCACCACACAGCTGCCTGCTCCCTGCTCCCCTCACCCTCAGTGGGGTGGGGAATGGAGCCAGGGAAAACCTGGGCTGAGACAGAGGCAGATTAATAGGCCAGGAAGTGAAGGGAAAATAATAATAAGGATAAAACATTATACAAAATGAGTGATGCATAATAGAATTGCTCACCACCGATGTCCAGCCAGTCCCCAGGCAGTGATTCCTGCCCCATGGCCAACTCCTCCAGTTCAGGTGCTGAGCAGGACGTTCTGAGGTCTGGAATATCCCTGTGGCCAGTTCAGGTCAGCTGTCCTGGCTCTGCTACTTCCAGCTCCTTGTGCTCCTGCTCGCTGGCAGAGCAGGGGAAACTGAAAAGTCCTTGACTTAGCACGGGAACTGCTCAGCACAACGAAACATCAGCGAGTTACCCACATCATTCTCTTGCAGAACCCAAAACACAGCACTGGACCAGCCAGGAGGAGGAAAATGAACTCTGTCCCAGCCCAAAGCAGGACAAAGGGGGATGCGAGTCGGTGGCACAGCCAGGCCAAAGGCTGCTCCAGGCTGAAGGGCTGCAGGCTGCCTCTGGTGGCACAGTGATTTATTTAAACCCAGTGGGTTCCCATGACAAATACTTTCTATAGACACACCTGTATTCCCCGCGAGCATACCCTGAAAACATTAAATGCATTGTATTTACAGGCATTTTGTATGGCACTTGGGGTTTTTTTTCGGGTGGGAAAGACAGAGCAGTGTGTTCCTTCCCATCATTACTGTGTTCAAGCTGATCCTACATTCTCTGCCTGATTAATGTTTTCTTTTTCTAAACTTACGTCCTTCTGTAAATGAGAGACTCCAGCAAGAGAAGTTGATAGCACCTTTTCTCTGAGGAATCCAAGGGCCTTACTGTGTCTCTTACCCCCATCCTGGAGGCTCAAAATTTCCAGCTCTTACAGTATTTGTTGTACTTCCCACTAATTCTTATGGTATTTGTTGTGTTTCCCACTAACCCATCTGCTGACAGTTTTGGTTAGGCTGTGGTGGAGCAGCAAGTTTTCCTGATTGCACAGAAAACCTTGGAAATGTAGCCCGAGGCCTTGGGCACAGGAGGTTCTTTCCAGTTATTGCTCTTTAAACCCTTTAGTTCAGCTGGAGACATTTCTCACCGACTGGGTCTGTGCCCTGGAAACTTGTGGGGAAGGCACACACAGCTCCTGGCTGGTTTCTGTCAGTCCTAAACTGTCAGACAGAAAGCTTTACCTGGGAATTTGGGGCCCAAGAATGCCCTATGGTTTCTGTTCTGCTTGTATGTGTGATGTGTGGAAGGAACAGAGCAGGGAACAGAGCAGGGCTTCAGGCTCCTCTGTGTGTTTCCTTGTGCCAGCAGAACCTCCCGGTGCCTAGCCAAAGGTACAAAATTGAGACAAAATCCAGTGTTTTGTACAAATGATGGAAATGCAGGGCCCAGATATTGCTGAGCCTCATCTTCACCTGTATCCCCCCAGCTGGGGTGGAGTATTTCCTCCTGGATCCATGGGGTTTCCTTCTGCCTTCACTGAGATCACTGTGGCACAGGAAGCCCAGCAACAGCTCAGACAGGAGTTCAGGTCTCGGCCTCTCACTTGGGGATGGCAATATTTCAAAAACCTTCATCCTCTGCTGCGAGTGAGTCCCAATTCTCCCGTTTCTCTAGCAGAAGTGTGAAGTGGCCACCAAACAGAGGTTCTGCTCAGAGGGTTGGTTTAACTCAGGGAGTCTCCCCGATGTGAACAAGGTCCATTCTTTCCTTTCTATATCTCGACACCGTGCTGCTTACTTTCTCAGAATGAAACATACCTTGAAGCAAACATTCCCATTTTCACATCTGTGTGTGCATTGAACAGCTGCTAAACAGTGTTTGTGTTCCACCCCAGAGGCAGCTGGGTTTGTGGTCAAAACCAGCCAAACTCTGCCCGTGCCTGCATGCCAATGGAAGTGGGATTTTCTGGGCATTGTGGAGAATTCCCACGTGTTTGTGGCTTTTGCAATCAGGGAGCATTTGCTAAATGCAAATTGAGGGGTGGTGTTGGAATCATGAGGTTTGACATCCACGGGGAATCCCAAAGGACCTGCCACGACTAAAATGTGTCTCTTCTTCTCGTGAGGGGTAGTGCAGGTCCATGTGAGGGTCAGTGCTGGGAACAGCAGCAATATTTAGCAACCAGCTGTAGGAAAGCATTCCATGAAATGTCGGTAATGCAGCAGTGTGAATTAGAACACTCCATTTCACTACCCATTTTTCCCTTTGTTCTCAAGACTTTTTATTCCAGATTGGAGCAAATGACAAGTACCCATTAAAACTCATTTAGCCTTCACTCTATGGATCCCTCTGCCGCTGTGCTGGGAAGTGACTTTTTCCTCTCTTGCAGTCATAGGGAAATGCACAGCAAACCCCTTACAAGGCCTACAATATCACATATATTGCTGTTAAAAGCCACCTTCTGAGGCAAAATAATACAGAACAGCATGACAAGTGCAAGCCAAAAGAATATATTGAGGAAACCTTCACACTGAAGACAACTGAGTATTTCAGAGAGAAAAAAGTTCTTGTGATTCATCAAGGATTTTGTTCTCTGGCTTACACCTCATTTCCATCAGTACAATAAACCAGAGCTCAGTGGAGTGACTCCTCGTTTATAACAAAGCCAGAGGACTGGAGTAGGTACCAACCAGGTCATATCCTCTGCTGATTTCCACCTCACATCATGACTGCCTGACATCTCTGCTGGCTTTTCAACACCTTCTGTTTCATGCAGGAGCTTTTTATACCATTTGTACTTGCTGTGTAGGGGAGAGGAAAATTAATTGCCATCTAAATTAAATCCCTTTGGCATGCATTTAGATGTGACTAAGAGGACTTCTAAAAATATGTTAACTAACATGCTTTATTGGGAAAAAAAGAGAACATTTCAATGTATGCTTGCAGGTAAAGGTGATCTACAGATTGAGTGTGCCTTTATGGGATCAGCGCAAGGAATTGGAGTTTTATCTCGTCTGTCACCTCTCCAGCCTTTGACAATGTCCATAATGTGCTCCCTAAGGTGGTGTAAAACCCCCTCATGTCCTCTGTGGTGCAAACACATTCTCCTGTGCAGCAAACAGACAAGAAAACCGTGACACACCTGATTTTGCTGCTTTCTGACATCAGCAGACACAGAGTTAGTTTAATGGAGTGTTTGAAGCAGGACAAATCCCTCCAGTTTAACTCTCTGGGACGTTTCCAGCAGATGAGGGACGTGCCCTTTGCTTGCTGTTTGACGCATTGGAGCGTCTGTGCTGGGGCAGTGAACACAAGGGGCCATCAGGTGCCTCGGGTCCCGGCCAGGAGGAGTTTCAGAGCAAAGGACACGCTCAGATGTGTGCACACGAACCAAGTGCGGGGTCCTACACCCAGCTCAGGGATGAAAGGAGGGAGAGCAGCCCTGGGGAGGAGGGCTCGGGGTGCTGGTGAGGGAAAGCTCAGCGGGACCTGGTGCTGTGCACGTGGAGCCTGGAGAGCCAACCCTGCCCTGGGCTGAGCCCAGCGTGGGCACCGGGGAGGGCACAGGGGATTCTCCCCTCTGCCGAGACCCCACCTGCAGAGCTGCCCCAGCCCTGGCCCCGCATAGCAAGGAGCTGGAGCTGCTGCATTGGCTCCAGAAGAAGGTTCCAAAAATGATCAGAGGGCTGGAGCACCTCGCCTGTGCTGAAAGGCTGAGGAAGGTTGGGTTGTTCAGCCTGGAGAAGAAAAAGCTCTGAGGAAACTCTATTGAGGCCTTTCAATACCCAAAGGAAGCTTGGAGAAAGATGGGGACAGACCCTTCAGTAGGGCCCGTGGTGACAGGACAAAGGGCAATGGTTTCAAACTAAAAGGGGGAGAAATTTTTCATGGTGAAGGTGGTGAAAGAGCAGAACAGGCTGCCCAGAGAGAGCAGCAGGACAGGATGCCCCATCCCTGAAACATCCAAGGTCAGGCTGGACAGGGCTCTGAGGAGTCTGATCTCACTGAAGATGGCCCTGCTCACTGCAGGACTCGATGGCTTTCAGAGCTCCCTTCCAACCCAAATCATTCAATGATTCTGTGAATTCCTTTATTGCAAAACTGAAACTTATCAAGAATTTGGCCCTTATTTGCCATTCCACATCATCTTAATGCTTCTATGAAGATAGATAATCTTCTTTCTACTTCTGATTTATGTCCTGAAGATTTCGACTTATAATTTCCCCATTTTTCTGACAAGCAGAATCATTTTAATACAAAGGCTTGGGTACAGGAGCAGCTTAAACCACCAGCCCGACAAGGTTAAAGTGTCTCCCCTGCATGAAGGGGAAATCATACTGAAATACCCCCTGTTCCATTTTAAAACACTGTCTCCTTTTGACTTTACATTTGGCTAAGGAGAACCATTTGCTCTTCAGAAATATGCTGGGAAGTTTATCTATAGAACTAATGATAGAACAGACCATGTTTCTAAAATAGTCTCCTTTTAGCCTGCTTATCTCTCTGCTGACATTTCTTCCTGAGCATCAGCGAGCAGGCAGCTCTGCACTGACATCTGAAAGCAAGGCTCCAGCAGCAGCGTGCAGAGGGCTATGGAACAAGCAGTCACATGGTTTCTATATTTTCTCTCTTTGTTTACTGTGTTCAGAATGCCAAATGGCAAATTAAAAGGATGCCCTAATCCCAAACAGTAGGGCATGGTATTTCTCCTTCCCACACGGGCAGTTGTGATTATCTTTGGGGACAGAAGGCATTTCATGGCTGGGGTTTTTCTGATATTCAGTTCGAGTCCTCTCTCTGGGAGCGCAAATAATTTCTGAACTTGTTAGTGTAAAAATGATGTCATTTCTAGAAAGTGAATTATCACAATGAAATGTTTGACTAAATTTACCAAGATTGAGATGTGTGGTCTGCAAAAGCTTTGACTTTGAATGCAGGAGAAGACACAGGAATGTGCCTTTTTGGAAAGGAGCTGGGAAGGCTGTGCTGCCTTGCTAAGTTCTGTTAAGAGCTGCAGAGAAGAAAGACATCTCTGCTCCTATTGCCTTTTTTCATCTTTTGCTGCTGTGGTTATGGTCAGGGAATTAAATTCTGGCTGCTCACCTTCATCTTTTCCAAATGGCAGTGTTTAAAACATGTTTTATAATGTACATGATGGTACTAGAGCAGTAGGAAAGCTTCTATTAGCTGCTGCTAATAAAGGGCATGGGATGTTTAAATGCAACTAAAAATATATTTAAAATACAGGGAAAAGAAATGGAGTGAGGTGTGGAGATAGACTTCCTCTGTCTCTCCTGTCTGAATTTGTCCTTCATCTCCCCCTCAGAAAAATGTGGTGGGAACACAAAATCCAGCTCCAGGTGAGACCTCCAGGTGCTGCCGTTGCTGGAGCAAAGGCTCAGGGACAGGAATCTGGAATTATGTGGGATTACCTGGTTTTTGCATCCAGTGGCCTCCAGGTGCAGGGCTTCAGCTCTGGCATAACCAGCAGGGACACGGCAAACCCGAGAGAAAGGGGATATGTATGAAACCACGTTTCTGACAGACTTGGGCAAAGCATCCTTTGGTTGGAATAAGAATTGCTGGGTTTTTTTAAGCAATATGACCTTAAGGATTTTGTCTGTATTCTGTAGCTCTGCTGTTTACAGAAATAGATGCATCTGAAAATAATTTTAAGGAGAAGGCAAATTGGTACCAATTGGTTATTTAAAAATGTTCCACTAATGTTTTCTGAGTAGCCTTTCAAGAAAGATCCAAAATATCTCTAGGAATACTTTTCCACATGCATTTCATATCTATTCCAGTGCACAAAACTCAACTCTGCACTCACTCTTGGACAGTTATGCAATCCAAACACACTTTTAGCTCATACAAAACAGTTTCAAATCCCCTTTAGAAAGCTGTACTTTAGTTTCACTCCATGAAAAATAGCACAGCTGTATTTGGATGATGTTATTGCTCAGCATACAGAAGAGGACAGGTGGGGAAAATAACAGAAAACTGGGAATAAAGTTCCAGCCCAGGTTCTACAAACCTGGGAAGAGTTTTCAGGGGTATTGACATTATCAGCATTGACTTGAAGGGTCGGAGGAGGTGCTGAAAAGCACAGCAGCCATAAAATGGCAGTGTTCTGTGCAAAGCCAATTAAAGTACAGATTAATGAGTCACTGAAGCACCTATTAAATGGCAGATGGTGCTGATGGCTGGGAAGGAGAATTTCCATTTGTTATTCTGGCAGGGGGCAGATACTGAACTCAAACTGGTTGTTAGGAATGAAAAGGCAAACAGAATCAATGGCTCTTTTTTTTTGTTTTGGTTGCAGGCTCCAGGATAAGACTGAGCAGGAGGAGAATATTTAAGTTAAGGGGATTTGGGTTGTTTTTAAATAATTGTGATGCCTTCTCCAAAATCTCCTCGTGCCTCATGAGACCCCAAGCAGCCACTACACATTGTTTTCAAAATGTCTTTTAATGAGTGACTCCAGTCCACAGCATCTGTCCTCCCCAGTGTAGGATACTGTGTTTGTTTTCCACCATTCAGTGGGCAAAGGTTATAAAAAATAGTGATTGTAGGCCTAAAGACAGGCTGGGTGTGCAAAACTCTTCATTGAAAATGCAGCTGCTGACTAAAAACTGAAAAAAATACGGCTTTAAGTAGTAAAGTAGTAAAGAATATGTATGGTAAAGAGTATATTTGTGATATTCTCTTACAGCTCTTCTCTCCTCTCTGCACTTACCTATTACCCAAGCCGGGTTTTCCATGCAGAATGATCAGGAACTCTTTACTCAGGGAAGAAGCAGGAGCACTTTGGTGCTTTATGGGTGCCTGTTGCCTGTCAGGGACCCAGCTCGTGCAGTAGAATAGAATATGAACTGTGATCTCTTGGAGCTACCACAGCAACAATTTCAGGCCCAAGTTTTCAGGATTTCTTAAATATTATTCTATGATTTTTTAAAAAATGCTTATGTGTTTCTGTTGCTGCTTTTCTTGGAGGAAAAACATTTTCCAAATACTTCTTTTAAGCACTGAGATAATTCTTTTAAGCAAATAAAGACCAGACAAACCTTTTATTGTCCCTTTTTACACTGAGCTTGTATTCTTGCTCTATTTCAAAAATGTTATCAGTATAAAAGATTCTTTGGATGTAAAGCAAACAAGAGGCTGCTGAAGACAGAGATATTAAAATCAATATCTTTTTATTTGGTACTAGTGGCTTTTTCATGTATTGCCTGGGTAGCAGCCATGGGGACCTGGGAGAGTAGAAGGGGTTGGAAAGCTCAGAGCAAGGTGAGATTGAAAGATTTTCTTTGGATGTTGGAAAGGTTTCCTGTGTGCAGCTGCAGCCTGGGAGTGCAGGTGAGGCAGCTCAGCCTGTTTGGCTCATCCCTGGTTTGCAGTGCTGCCTTTCCATGGGCCTCAGTGGTGCTGCTGGACTGAGGAAATGGGGAGAACACTCAGAGTGAAATCCTGGTGGGGTTTATGGCAGCACGAGGAGCACGGTGGGATTGAGCCACCACCCCTCCCAGCCTCCTCCACATACTCTCTTCTGCTAATGAGATATATTGTTAGTAACAGCATAAAACCCTGAAAAATAAATTATCTTCTTAATTCAGACAAAATCAATTGCAAATAACCAGGATGATGTCTTCCCTCTCAGCAATGAAACCAATGCCAAACTCTTTCAGAGCGATGACTCCCTGGAAATTAGTCCTGTTCTTGTGGAGTTGATTGATGGGCATTAGAGCAGACCTCAGTCCTCCTTTCTCCTCCTTCTAATTAGAATAATTGCTTGTTTATCTGTACAGTGCGCCTAAGCACAGAACAGAAATGCTCCCACACAACAGAAATGTTTGCACAGGGTAACAAACACAACATTCTGTGTTTAATCTTCCCTTTCAATGTGGCCCAATGGCTGGCACCTGGCTGCACTTCAAGGGAATGTCCAGCCTGTCTCTGGCAGCAGAAAGGATGAGCTCGAGCTAACCCAGAGGATTTAATCTCGAGCAGTGCTGGGCATTGACCACGTCCCCTGAATCATCTGGAATCCAGAACATCTTTGTGTCAGGTTTCTCATCACAGATATCTGAACTCATCTGCCTCATCTGGAGCAGCTTTAGTGCTGAGGAATGAGCTCTGAACCATCCCGTAGCTGTGCCTGTGGGTTTGGGCTGAGCTCCTCAGCTCACCCAGCACCTGGTACAGGATCCATGCACAGTCAGGGTTCCCGTTCTTCAATAAACTCCCCCTGGCAGCTTGTTGTAGTTAGGGATGGCCAGAATAAAACCTGAGCAGGAGATACCCCTGCACCTCTGAAAAACCTGGCCTCAGGGTAAGTTTATGGTTCATGATCATCGGAATATTCACCATCGACCTTGAATCAGGTCTGAATAAAGTCTTAGGGTAATTAAACAGACAGGCAGATCGCACAGGTGGCTGCTCAGGAGACAGCATTCTGCACTTTTAAAGGTCATGTGGAAGAAATTCATCTCAGTCCCATCACTGCAGAAACATTTGTTTGTAACATCACTGCTCACCAGCTGACAGGAGGAAGCACAGAACACTTGCACTGGGACACTGGTAGGGCTTGCATTGCCATGGTTTGGTTTTGGTGTTTTCCACAGATTACACCCCAGGCAAAATGCACAAAGGAAAACTCTGAATGGTATCACAAATATATCGGCCCATTTGATAATGTAAAGTGATCAGGGCTCCCTGATACAAATACAGTTATTTACACACTGCTATAATAACATTACTGGTATAGCAGTGTGCCAGTATAAAATACATTTCTCAGTTAATGGGGTCTCTATTTATGTCTTGCATTAAAATGACCCACAGGAGAGACAGGACATCCCACATGAACTGGAATTAAAAGTTACCTCCTTTTATTTACTCCCTAGCTGAGTTAACAATGCTGTGCACAGTAACCAGGGAGAGAAAAGCTTAGGCCATTACCACTCCTCGGAGTGCAGGGAACATGGGTTTAACCAAATCCTGGATAAAACCCTACATTGCAGCTTTTTGTATGACGCCAGTCCAATGACAAATGGGCCAAAACACTGCAGACGTTTCACTGCTCAGAAGGAAAAATGCAGCTTGTGTTTGTTTGCTGTATTGTGAACCACACGGAGAGGGGAGAGAATACGAGTAACTATGGGCTCCTCTGACTCTTTGTGAGGCTGCACGGTGAATCTTTCTGTGCTGTCTGGGAGGTGTGAGGAGCGAGGCAATGCAGACCGTGCCCTGGGTGCTGGTGGCACTACGTGGGCACCAGTCAGCGCTGCGAGGAACAGCGGTGACGTTCTCTGTGCCGACGCTCCCCGTGCCCGGAATTGTGGCATCCAAGTGAGACAAGGCACAAACTGGCTCCTGCCAGCGAGCAGAGTGGCTGTGGTTCGATACTCTGTCAGTGCAGGGCTGTGAGGTTTATCCGAGGCTTTGTGAGTCTTTGTTACAATCTCCTACGGTGCTATCACCTTCTTTTCAGACTTTTCTGCTTTATTGTGCCGTTGCCTTTGTCATCCTGCACCCTTTCATATCTAATTATGGAACAAATGCAATAATAAGCAGGCTGTGGATAGATGTGTTATAATAATGTACCAATCCCAGCCATACGCAGGTTTCTGTTCACGGTTCAGACTCCCAGAGCAGGTTCATTGTGTACTTTGGGGACAAAAACAACTCACACTTTTCATGATCCAGGAATAGTATTCATGGTACAAAGGACTTTTTTGGTCCCCTGTTCCTCTTAGAGTCAGATCACAGTATGATCCAATATCCCATTATTGTTGTTATTATTGTGAAGGAGTGTCTTGTCTGCTCACCCTAAAGTTCTGGATATTTGGATTTAGCTGGCCCTTGCTGAGACCTCAGTCTGTTCAGAGAGCCTGGAACTGATCTTGTCCCTGATGTGGATCCCTCCGTGGCAGTGCTGGGAAGCTGCAGCCTCGCCCTGTGTGAGCCTGGCTGGCAGCGGGGTGGGCACAGAGAGGGGTGACCTGCACAAACGGGATTTCCCCAGGGATTGCTCCAGAGCAGGTACAGCACACCCAGACCGCCCTTCCACCGCTCCTCCTGCACCCAGGGGCAGCTGGCACCTCCTCCCGGGCCTCTGCTCCCCTCGCTGCTGGAGACTCACTTTGCACAAAAATATAAAAGAGAAGTACAGAAAGGGTCCCTCTATATTCTGTTCTGATCTCACAGCAGTGTGAGTTCACCTCAGTAGAGTAACTCTTGATTTAGGCCGTGATTCACCCGCTTTCTTGAGCAGACATCCAGTTTTAGGCGCATGAATAAGGCAACTACTCACAGGAGGGTGACGGGCCTGGAGTAGATTTTTTTTATTGGAAGGGACTTTCCATCTTTAGAATGGAGCATAGCTGGGACCATAAATCCCTACTTAACACTAAAAGCTGATTTCCTTATTTTAATGCTGATAAAATAAGTGGAAAAAATGAATGCTGTTTCAGATTTTGTCACTGACAAAACAGAGCGTATCTATGATGATATTCTACTGCTTCTCTTGGCAGGGACTTCTGTTGAAATTCCTCCCCGGCAGGGTGGGCAGGCCCTGGCACAGGGTGCCCAGAGAAGCTGTGGCTGCCCCTGGATCCCTGGCAGTGCCCAAGGCCAGGCTGGACATTGGGGCTGGGAGCAGCCTGGGACAGTGGGAGGTGTCCCTGCCATTGCAGGGTGGCACTGGATGGAATTTAAGGTCCCTTCCAACACAAACCTTTCTGGGATTTTGTGACTGTTTGATTTTATGCTGCACGTGGAGTCCTACACCCTCTCCTCGATGGAGTCCTAATCTATGTGTCACAGCAAAGTTATTAACAGGAGCAAACTGCTTCTATTTTCAGGTATGGAAAGGAAATGATCAATAAGTGGGCAGTAAATGTCATTTTAGACACCCTGAAGTGAAACAAAAGAACATAGCTAGAAAACTTTATTACCCTATTTTAATCTTCTGATTGGCTTAGAAATAAATAAAAAAAAATCATTCAAAATATATTAATGGAGTAAGATGCAAATAATATGTTAAAAGACATATAGCCACCCCTATGAAATAATAAATTACCTGGGAATATCCAGCACCAGAACAAGAAACAGGGAGGATTCATTCTCGTTCCCCTGGCAGTGAGCACCCCACTGTGCACACAGCTCCAGTGGGAACTGCGCTCAGATAAAGTTGTTCTTGGAGCCTTCAGCCACAAGAAAGAGTAAAGGAAAGAAACTCTGACTCGTGCTAAACGGCCTCGCTCTACCCTACCACAGCTCTGGGTTACTTTGACCTTTACAGCTTCAAATAAAATGTTGTTTCTTTTCAAGGCTGGGAGCTTTAACTAAAAGAAGCAATCCCCCCTCGGCAGCCTCTGCAGAGGTGGCTGCCAGGGGAGGGTTCCTCAGGAATCTCAGCTGCTCATGGAAGGGGAGGCTGAGCTCTGCAGTGCCCTTGGTGCTGTGCTGGGGCCTCGCTGGGGCATTTCCCATACATGAGACTGATGATGGTTCTGCTGGCACCAGCCCCACACCTGGAGCCCGATATTTGAGTAGCCCTGGGAAAGGAAAAGGGAAAATAAAGGGTGAAATAAAGCTCCTTTATACCAGAGAATCAGAAATAACAATTTGATCAGAACAGAACATTAAAGAAGAGTTTATTGAATTAAATGCATGATTATTGGAGTGGTGTGGAAATGCTTTTGTTTACTGAAAGTGAATGGTTAAAGAACAATATGTGGAAAAATTATTTTTAAAGCCAGCTGTGCCTACTGTCTGGCTCAGTGTCAGAAAACTGGCTTAATTGCATCCCTGGTAGAGACTAAATTAAAAGAATTGACTAAATTTAATTGACCATTCCCATGATGTAAAGCCACAAAATCCAACAGTGGATGAATGCTTTTGATTTCTCCTGTTTTCATGTAAATATTGGACACTATTTTAATTTGTCACTATTATCCTGATGTCTTTTAAATAAATTATTCTGAGATAAAAATATTGGTTTGAACAAAAAGAAGGGCAATAGCACGGTGGCTGTCCTGGCCAGTCATTAAAGCTGCAGCTCTGCAAACACAAAGTGCACGAATTACTTGGAATTTTACTCAGGTAGCGTCAAGCACAAGGCCAAATGTCAGCAAATCAAGGAAAGGAGCAAAAATAAAGTCAGCTTTGGGAAAGCTGCCCTCTAGTTCGGTTTGCTCCATTGTTGAACACACACCAGGCTGTACAGGAGAGCTCTGGGCATGGAAAGCCCTGAGGGGAGAGCTCTGGGCGCTGCTGTGCAGCTTTAAAATGAGGTTCACAAACCAGGATGGCACCGCTCAGGCGAGGAGCACCCAGGGCGTATCTGAGCCCTGCTTTTAGTGCTGAGCCGGGTCAGGGTCTGGGAGCTCCTCCTGGCAGAGAGTGCTGGAGACAGAGCTGGGGCAGGTCAGCTCCTCAGAAACCCCAGCAGGTGTTTAATTCCTTAAATTAAAGCTGTTCCTCTGAACCCAACAAAACTCATCTGCCCCAGGAAGGGTGGTGGAAGCATTTGTCTTTGTAGGACTGACCTCTGCTCTATTTTTAATCAAATAAAACGAAAGGCTTGTCCACAGTTTTGTTGTTGTTAATTGCCTCCCAGACATAGAAACATACTTTTGCTTTTAGTCATTCAAATATTCGAGATGTTGGAAAGAAAAATAATCAGAAAACCTTTACTGGGTTCATTTTCTTAATTTCTCTGTCTGAATGCATCCATCTGTCAAAACATTCCTGTGCAAAACACGTAACACGGGGTACAGGTTTCAGATTCCTTCTGTGCAAAGTTTGCCATTTTGTCCAAAATACACTTGAATATAGAAGTATTTTTCCTGTTTGTGCTTTTCCAAGGGACTGCATCTTTGCTGACAGGACGTGCAGCCGCAGCCAGGTCTGAGGGAGAGCTCAGTGCCTTCGCAGGGTGGTGTTTCGCACTTTGTCTTTGCTGGGCTCCGCAGGAACCATTGTCCTCCCTCTCTGTTCTTGGGGACATTCAGCTTTTCCTTATTCCCAGCCCCAGGACACCCCCCAGAGCGTTCTCCGTTGGCATTGGAGAAGGGGAGGAGTCTCATCAGATGATGATTCTGGAAGCTGAAGCAGCTGCATCCAGAGCCACCCATTCTCCAAGATGCCCTTGTTCAACCACCTTGGAGTGGGGCTGGATTGTGAAAGAAAAGGGGGGAAAAGGGAACATTCACCTTGGAGCTCAGAAAGTTCCTCCTCAGTGGAGGAATTGTTTGCCTTTGGTTTTGATCAGTCGGGAGAACTCTCCTTGCTTGCTCACGTCTTTGCCCCGGTGTGGCTGTGCCTCACAGAAGTTGCCCTGGGATTATTTTCTTTTCAAAAGGCAAATGCACCACCCCTTTTCACGAGGTGATGCAGACACTCTCACAATGCCAAATTCTATTTTTGTTTTTCCCATAGTGTAGCAATAACACAATCCTAAACCAGCAGCCTGTGAAATATTCATTCAGTTTTACACATAGCATGTACCCTGCTGACAGGCCGAGGAGTTGCTGTTTCCAAAAGCAGGGCCTGAATCTGCTGATTCTCCAGAAGAAAACAGGATTTGTCCTGTGATCCTAATGACGTTATTTGCATAAATTGTGCTGAGTTGAATAAGGAATTACCAGGCTGTGTGTGCATTTCACAATAGAGGTGCTGTGCCTTCTCTGCATCCAGATAGGGACAGGAGGATTGGGAATTTCACCTTGGGATTTCCTTACTGTTCATCCTTGAGGAAATGGCAAAAAACTTTAAAATGCAGTTAAAGTTTTTTGTTCATTATTCACCAGGTGACCCTAACAAGCATTTCCAATGTCATGTAAAACATTTCAGAGATTGGAATGGTTTGGGCAGTTTTGCTCACAGGAATACAGCACAATTCAAGGAAGAGCCTAAACTGCGTTGCTTGGGTTAACCAACCTCGTCAAGGATTTATTTCCTGAAATGGATGGATTTTGCTGGATTAGGTTAGTACCAAGTGGAGTTTTAATTAAACCTCTATCCTGCTGTTGGGAAACAAAGCTTTACAATCAGTGAATTAAAAATCGCTTTCCTGGGGGAGTCGGGGAGGGGAGAGCGGGAGGGTGGAGGGGATGCTTTGAGATGCAGGGGGTTCCCCACCACGGCAAACTCCTCCTTGTGCACTGTGGAGACTTTTCACTCTGTCTTCCTCAGGCACAGCTCCCTGTTGAAGCCAACAATCCTTCCTGAAGCAGCTCAGACACCAGGGATTAGTGCAAGTGATGTTTTTATTCCTCCCCTGGTTGTGTTTCCATTTTCTGCTGCACCCGAGGGTTCCTGAGTGTGGCAGTGGAGCCTGGGCAGAGAGCAGCGGGCAGGGGTGACCCGGGGTGCCCAAAGCTGAACCCCAGGGTTCCCGTGGCCTGTTCATCCACTCCAGCCTCCAGCTGCACTTCCAGCAGGGAATTCCGGGGTGGTTTGCATCACAGACCCCCCAGCTCTGCCCTTGAACGGAATCCCAAGCTGCACAGAGTTCCTGCCAGTGCTTTCCCTTTGTGACTTGTGTGACTCCAGCAGGTGCCAACACAGAGCCAGCCTGACCATGACCCACATTAAAAAATCTTGGAAAACTCAATGTAAAACATTGGGATTTTATAGACATCACTTTGTTTTTGATACTTGCCACCAAACTTAACCCACTCAGCACAAAACTGGAAGTTTAGCGTGCCTGGATGCTTAAAAGCTCTTAACTTAAAACAAACCTACAAAATACTGACTAAAATACTGACAAAAAATATTTTTTGTACTGACAACACATTTATTAATGAGGAGAGTATTAAAAGTCTTTGTCCAGCCAAGGATGACCTGAAGGTACCACCCAAAATCCTAATTTGCCTCTACAATATTCACAACATCCCAACTCCTGTCAAAATTTGCCTGTGGTTTGTTCTTTTGGACTTGACATCTGCTCTCCATCAGACTCCTCAGATGAATACTGTATTAGCAGTAGTCATTCAAAAAGAGATGGAAAAGCAGAAAAGCAGGAAAAACACTCGACTACAAGGCTCACTTCAGAGTCTGGAGATGTCCTCACTCCCACTGGAGGGGGGACAGGGGAGAGCAGGGTGAGTTTAAAGGGGTCGCAGTCCAAGCCAGCTAAAATGAGAAAGTCAACCAATTCACAGTTTCTGTGGTTAAAATGCAATGCTCCTTGATCCATCTTACCCCTGAAGGGCAGAACATTACTTTGGGACTGAAATAAGAAATATTTGTTCGTTGATAATTAACTCTGTAATTAAAAATGAACCAATTACTAGCCAAGCCAGGATCTGTAAGATTTAACTAAGAATTTAATTTACTACTAATTTTCTGAAGGCTGAGTATAAAACTGTTTGTTAAAAAGCTCCTTTTTGGTTTTGACCATGTTTTTGCTATATAATGTACTGTTTTCTAGAACCCCCAAACCTTTCTGAGCAGAGCTGGACATCCTGCCAATGAAAGCCCTGGGCAGGTGGGAGGTGCAGTGGTGTTTATTCCCAGCCTAAAGCTTTGTGCTTGAGGACTTGGCTGTGCAGGAGTTCTGCTCTGGTGCTTGAGCAGCTCAGCCTTTGGATAAACGTCGTGCAGAATGCAGGGATCCCTCAGCTCTGCAGGATCTTGAAAACCTAACACTGAATATCAGACATGTGTGGGAAGCATTATTTGCTTACTCAGAGCTCTCTGCTGCCTCATTTTCGTGCTTATTTTCTTCTATGCTATAACTCAGGCCTTCAGTGTTATTTTTTTAATTACTACCTGAGAAGAAAAAAAGGAAGGAAACCAGTTCAGCAGTAATGACCACGTGTAGATGCATTTGCTGTATTTATCAGACACATGAAGTGAGGGTCTGTATTTGCACAAGTGAAAGCTCCTCATTGGTAACAACAAAAAGAAAGGTCCATTGGAACAGCCTGCTCTTGTAATTTCCATTTTCTCTGCTTCTGTGGGGTTTATTACAGACTTAGATCTGTTGCAGGCTATCAAGCTAAACACAGAAAATATTTATTATTGATGAAGATTAATGAGTTCAGTGCTTTCTATAACGTAGAATTTCTTTTACTTCAATGGGCTACCAAAGTGCTGTAGGCTGCGAGTTGTAAACCCCGCACAGAAATGTGGATTTGTTGAATAAAATGCTTTTATTAGTGCCTTTCAAAATCATGGAAACTTTCCAGTTGCTCATATCTTTCACCTTACTTGTTTCCCCTGAGATCTCATGTGTCAGACTTCTAAGAAGATTTTCTGTGTGGGACTGGGCAGGAAGGACAGACATCCAAGAACTCGTGAGTAGTGAGAGGGCAGAAGAGCACACACAACAATATTCAATAGCCAGAACGATTTCCATTGGAAAAATGGCTGTAGGGTAGAAATTAGAGGTGGCCATTGGATTCCAGAAGTTTTTCTTTATGTTTTCCATACACAGATGAGCTGATAAAATCCTGCATTCCCTTTGCCTTGCAAATGCAACCATAGCCCTGACATTCGAGAAGAGAGTAATTTAATTTGCTATGCTGTCTTAATCAGGGACTGAAGTGCAGCAAAATCTGACATTTGTACCCGATGTTATGTAAAGCTGTGAGCTGGGGCTGGTGTTACAGCTGGTGCTTCCCCGTGAGTGGTGCAGCAGCAGAGCAGGGCAGGGTGACAGTGTGACACCATGCAGGCTGCAGAGATAGAGCTGCAGCTGACAGGAACAGCGTGTGACAAAGGTGCCCCACGGCTGAGAGACCCAAAGCTGAAAAACCCGTGAGGAACTCGTCCAGCACCTGGCTGACACCCCCAGTTCCCTCACTGGTTTTGAAAGGAACAAGAGGAATGTGTCTTTGCAAACAGGCCTGTGAATCTGCTCGTGGGTAGGGTCAGGAGCTTTGGGATCGGGAATAGCAGAAAGGAACTCTCAGCTCTGGAAGATGTTACTGATCAACAGGGACTGCTGCTCAGCCAAGGCCACGTCAAATTCCTGAACCTGGACAAAAAGAATGAAGACCTAAAAGAATTATGAATAGGTTTTTTCTTTCTTTCATATAACAAAAGCGGGGTGCATATTAAAGGGGGGAATAGAGAGGTGATTCGGGAAGTCTGTACCTTCCAAATACTTCAGCCAGCGGGAAAAGGAAGAGGGAGATGCAGCCGGGAACTCAGGATAGAAAGGGGCTACATCCCCGCAACAATTCGAGAGACCCCATGGGAAATGCCCACGGCCTCTCCCTTTAGTCGAATAAAGCTACAGGACTCCTCTGTCTCCTGTTTGGACATCAGCCTCTCGTGTTTGTGGGTTAATTTTCCTGGCATTTTCACTGAGGGAGGGTGGTGGGCTCTGGAAAGGCCTGGAGGGAATGCATGGATTGAAATCCCATGTGTGTGAGCCCAGCCAGGCACCCCGACCTGCTGCAGGAAGGAACAGGGCAGGGTCCCCTGCAGGTCCCAGGGCAGCAGCAGACACTCTCCGCTCTGGTGCCCCAGTGCCTGCAGGGAGCCCCCCAGGCGCTGCCGTTAGAAACGCAGAGTTTGCTCTTGTGGAGGCTCCAAACGCGGGCAGTGCTGACCCTGCCGTGTGTCCAACGCGCTCTGTGCTGTGTCCAAGAGATGGGAACAGAGGCCTGGCTGACCCTGGCCGTGTCCTGTTCTTTTGAGTTTTGCAGTTTTTCAATGTTTCTCTTTGCTGTGATACTTTCACACACATTCTGTTGTAAACATGGCCACGTTTTGCTAGCTGTCTATGTTTTTGATAACTATTTATGTTTTGTTAACTATTCATGTTTTTGCTAACTATCTATGTTTTTGTTAACTATCTATGTTTTTGTTAACTATCCATGTTTTTGCTAACTGTCCTTGTTGTTCTCATTCCATTCTCCTAGGCGGAGAAATGTGATGGATTTATGCTTTAACCACTGTGATTGAGAGGTGGTAATTTCTACCTCCATTCCACAGTGATTTCTGAGAACATATAAATAAAGGTCAGAGGGTTGTGCCCTCTCTCTCTTTTTGCCCTCTCTTTTTAACCTCTCCTTTTGCTCTCTCATTTGGCTCTCCTTTTTGGCTCCTCGGCCTGGTCAGCTACGTGTGTTTGTGTCCGTACAGTACAGAAACATCCACAGTGTCCAGTGCCATTCACAGCCCTTCTGAGGCCATCGCTCCTCCTGGGAAGGGTGGGAGCCCCGACCTGCACTCGGGGTGTGCTGAGCTCCTGGCACAGCTCGCGGGGCTGCATTTCCTGCACCTGCAGCCACTGCGAGCTCTGTGCTAAGCACGGGGTATTGCAATAATCCCACCGAGACGTGACAGAAATTCCTGTTCCTCTGCCAAGGCAGCCACTGACCGAACGCTGCCGTTCCCAAGAAAGGGTCACAGCCTCCATGGGACTGCAGGCTTAACAGTGCTGTAATTATTTATGCTAATGAAATGAGGTTGATGAAGTGGCACTCACTGCCAGGAACAAGCTGAGGAGCTTTTCCTGGGTCTGACCAAACTGTCCTGAGCAGGAGCACTTGTGCTCCAAATGCTTTCCTTTCTCCACCTCTGTTTAAGAACTTAACGAGGCTTTTTTAGAAGGGTGAGAAAATGAATTAATTAATATTTTCAAATGTAGTCTATTTGTCTCTGAGCATTAAATTGTAGTTCAGATTAATATTTTCTCCATTTCCTATGATAAATGTGGGGATTATTAGGAAAAAAAACCCCAGTAGGCTCCTAATTGGTTTCCAATGATTCATCCAGCAGCACATTTATAAATAGGAGAAAAGGGGAGGGGGAGAAGTCAGCAAGAGAGAGGAAAGTCTTTAAGCCACACACTGCCATTTGACCCGGTGGGCAGAACATTTTTGTGCTACATGACTGACACTATTTTGTTGGTGAAGTGAATTTTTAGCCTGCTTCCTGCCTGCGAGTGCCAGAATCCTTGGTACCTTTTGAAGTGAAACGATGTTGTTCCCTCTTGAATTCTGAACAGTGGGCTACAGAATTATTATTTGCAGACATGAGATTGGAACTTGTTCTCTCTTTCGTCTTTTGCTCCTGTGTTCAACATCCGTGGTGTAGAGCACAAGGACAGCTGATGTCATTTACTATTTCAGCTTTTAGAGGTTCATACCCTCAGCAGTATCGGTGTCCAGATGTTCCCTTGTGCAAAGAGGGACTCAAGGTGTCCATCACAACGCCAGACGTCTTGTGGGAAAATAAAAGTTAAAGGAACCTCCCGGAATGCGCAGGCATCGCTTTTGATTGCAGCTGCACATCCATTCAGGTGTCCGTGATGTACTTGAAATTAAACCTGTATTGTCTTTTAATAAAATTAAGAGCACTGAAGTAAACTTCAGCATGAGATAAGTAAGCATTAACTCACCTTTTTTAGACTACATCTCCTGGGTTTTCTGTCATGCACTGCATTCTAAATCACTGCCAGCTCACTGTATTTTCCTTCTCAGTGGAGAACAGTGATGTTATGCAATGTTACTATGTAGATCATGCTCTGATTTTTCTATTCCTATTTTAAGAAAATGCATCTGAGTAAAACTTCATTTTCGGTGATGCCAAGTCTTCCCCAGCAGATAACATTTCGTCTATATTTGTGTGACATGATTTTATGCTTCGTGGTTTGGCAAGCGGAGGAATGACATTTTTTACATTTTTCATGTGGTGAAGAATGTACAGAGTCTAGTTCAGCATAGCGAGCACAGAGGCTTTGATTTGTTTTCCTGCCATGTGTGTCACACATAAAAGGCAATGTCCTTGCACTGGGGTTGTTAATAACCGGCTGCTCCAAATGGATTTGTGCCAGTACAGAATCCACCACCACAATTAGCAGGAGTGGGAACTTCAGCTGGCAGCAGCAATGAAAGCAGTAAAGATTAAATGACTGTGTGAACTGTCTCTCCAAATTAAAGCTGATGTGCATTGGCAAAAAACAAGAAAACTCACACATTACCCCTTCTACCCTGTTCTACTTGGGAAATAATTAGAGGAAATGTTGCTGTCTGGGACTCACTATTTTTCACAGGACAGATTCGCCCCATTAATGACAAGAATCTGAGTAACCACGCCAGTAAAACATCTCAAATTACAAAACCTTAGAGATGACTTTCAAATGTTTGAGGATATAGATAACCTTTAGAAGAAAGTTGATTTTTAGAGACATTTGTCAGCCTGTTACTGGTTTTTATCTAGTGCTGCATATGTACTTCCAAAAATTCTGCTTGGAAATTCCACTAAATTACATCCAATAAATTATTTTTTTTTCTGGGCAGAATATCTTCCAGGAGCTTCAAAATCTCTGCAAAATAGTACTCATGATAATACTTCTAGAGCACAGAATACGATCTTGGTGTGGAGCAGATTATTGTCAGAGCTGCAATAACAACAAACCTTCCCCTTCTCAAGAGCCATGGCTGATTTATGCTAATACCCACACAAACAAATGAATGAAAAAAATGAGTATAACGAGGATTTGAATAAGTATTTTATTGTACAATATTACCTGACAGAAAACATTCTAGATTAGCCCACGTTTCCTTGGAGTGATTCTCAGTTGATTGTCTCACAGTGTCCTGTATGGCACACTTCCAAAACAGAAATTCCTGTCTGCGGGTTAAATGAGCCACCAGGAACGTGCTGGAACTCCTCAGAGATATCTTGGGCTTAAGAATTGCCCAAAAGTGACCTTTGAGTTCAGGAACAGTGAAACCTCTGGTTTCCGTGTCAGTGTGCAGAGGTCACAGGTGGGAACCACAGCCTGGCCGAGGCTTTGCAGCTGCGGTGCTGCAGCTCCTCACTGTCCCTGTGAAATGCCCCATCCCACACTCTGCGTGAGCTTCCCATTCCTTGCATTTATCGTGGACAGGATTTCACCTCCTGGATCAATCACACAGCTCAGTCCTCTCCTGGTCACTGTGCAAGCAGAAGGCCGAGGCTTTGCCAACAGGGAACACGGTGCAGCTTTGTCATTAACCTTGGCATGCACCTGGAGAGGGAGGGACCACATTTATGGACATTTGGACACTCTTGCTGTAGAAATTTCAGGATTAGAGCAATTTCAAGAAGTTAAAATCTTCCATGTGCAGAGATGCCTGGTGCCACGCTCTGACAGTGGTCAGATGTCCCATAATGGATAATAATAGATGTATAATAGATAATAACAGTTAATAATAGATATATAATGGATAATAGCTTGTCAGGAAGTAGGGCTAATGGGGAAAAAAGCCAAATCCAATTAAAATATCTGCTCAGGTAAATGTGGGCTTTGACAGCAGGACAGAATCATTCCCTTTAGACCACTCAGAACACAAAGGCAACACTTCTCACAAGAAATGTGACCTGTTAGCAGCAACAGAACCGAAACTGGGCATGGAACCAGCCAGGCCCAGGAGCAGCACAGCAGGAGATGTTCCTTTGCTAATTCCTGTATTCCCTGTGGGAATTCCTGCACTGTTCCTGATCGGTGCCAGAGCCCTGGGATAACTCCAGGGAGAGTTTTTGCCCGAGCTCTGCAAGCCCAGGGTCAGCTGTGGGACTGAGGCAGCCTCCCAGAGCTTTGGGAAAGCTCAGCCCTCTAAACCCATGGACAAACTGGGCTCTCGGGCACTGGAACAATCTCTTGTTCCAATCTCAAAAGCTCTTGGGGAGATGGGCTCAGGCAGGGCCAGCGGAAAGAGGCAGAGGAGGGTGTGTTTTATGGGTTTGGAGAACTGAGGTTATGGATTACTTTTAAGAGAATGTATCTGATGAAGAGAAATTTATAAAGAGAATGCTGTAAATCCAAGTTCCTGTACTGCAACATGTTCGGTTTTAACTTCGTTAATAGCAAATAGGGAAAAATTGTGGCAGAACATGGATTGTAACACCCTAAATTGCCAGGAGAACTCTGACAGCACTGAAGGCCCCTCTCACAGCTGAATCCTACAGCTCCTTCAAACACCCTTGCCAGCCTGCTCTGAACCTCCTGAAACCGCTGGAAGGTGTCTCCAGGAGTGGGAGTAGGTTGGACAGTTATGCTGCTGCCAAAAAGGAAAAAAACCAACCTGCATTTCCTTATTGGCTGAAACACAAGACCTTCGAGCCAGGAGAGGACTTCAGACATTGCAGGGCTCAGCTTATCAGTATAAACACAAGACATCAACCCAGCTAAAGGCAGAGCAGAAAGCCCTGCTCCTGCCAGAGCTGATGAGAACCAGGTTGAAGATGAACAGTAAAAGGAAGGGTCAGGGCCTCCCTTCCCAAGAGGAGCTGCTGAAGTAGAGTGCTCATAAAAGCAGGGTTTACTTCTTAAAGAAACTCTGTTCAAGAAAAGGACACGAGATTTTCCTGATTCATCTTGTTCCAGAACTTTATCACATGTAAATCTTCAGTCTGTGTATGACATTTTGGACAGTGGAAAAAGGTCAGTATAAAAATACTGCTCTCCCATTCTTTATCCGCACTGTGAGAAACGCACGGTTTATTATAGCAGGAAATAATATTTTATTATAAAATCTGCATGTAAACAAGTAACCAATTAATTGAATAACAGTTAATGGAAGTGCAAATTAACTTCATAAAATGATATCTGTTCTGTATTTAAATATATATATCATTTTTCTCCCATTCTACTGTGGTTCTACTCCCCCCTCCCCACATTTAAGTTTAAAAAGATTTATCATTGCTTGCTTTATACTAAAAAGAGCGTACGAGCCTGCGTACAAGTTTGAGTTTTGCTCTGCAAACGAGACAAGTCTATGGTGAGAGTTATCATCCTTTCTTATCTTTGCATCTCTGGTATCCACAAGACAAGAAGATATAGAACATATGTACACAGTGGGCATGTCAAGCCTCCTATTTCAAGTTAGTTCATTTACTTGCACACATTGAAACTTAAACCATTTATCAGTGAAGCACTGTAGTGTAACTTCCAGCCTTGCTTGAGCACCTTAAGGCATTAACGAGAGTCTCGGTGGAACAGTCACTGCTGCTGTCCCTGTGTCACCACGAGGATCATCTCCACTCCTCTCCGAGCAGTCAGGGGCTGCTTCATCCCGTGTGCACCACCCGGCCTTGCTGACAGCTCCTATAGCACAGACAGGTCGTGGCAGGACTTGGATTTTGCTTTGAAAGCCATCTTCTTGTTGTTCTTTGCCACAATCCTCCCGAGGAAGCGCTTGGCCTTTTTGCTGATGCTCTCTCTCCGCTTGGTGTTGGCCATCCTGCGGGCGTTGTCCTCCTTGCTGTCCTTGCGCAGCCGGATCTGCCGCACGATGCCCTCGAACAGATCCTTCACGTTGTGGTGCAGCGCGGCCGACGTCTCGATGAACTTGCAGTCAAACACAACAGCACAGGCCCGGCCCTCTGCGGGAAACACAGAAAGGAAGGTGAGGGGAGATGGACATTTTCTCTTCCTATACACTGGCAGAAAAACAAACCAAAATTGGCTTTGAGCAAGGGAAGTGCCTTCAGTGCCATGAAAGAGCTCTACTGCAAAATAGGAAAACCCAAATTTGCTCTCATGGTTTTGTCCCCTTACTCTTCTTGGTTTTGTTGTGGTATGGTCAGAAATCTCATTTGAGCAATGGAGCTGAACACATGGCAGCAAAGTCCTTTAGGCTTGTACTGCTAAGAGCCAAAGCTGATCTAGGAGGGCCCTTGGAAGCACACTTGCTGTTTGGTAAGAAGCAGAAAGAAATGGGGCTTATTCTGGAAGCTGTTGAGCAATTCTGCACCTCTGCCTTGTGAGTTTTCCACACCAACAGAAATGGAGCTGCTACAGGCCACAAGGTCAAGTCATGGAACACATCAGTAGAGGTCACCAGGTTGTGCACCACTGGATCTGACCAGGGCTGCACTTGAAATACAAGATCTTCAGTGTTCTGGACATAAGCACTTAACCCTGGAGCACTGCTGCAGCACAAATTTCCACAGGCAGCTGTGGTAAATAATGGCAGAGTTGTAAACCTGAGGAAAGTACGGATGTCAGAACTAGGACAGGTCAACCATGCTGTGCCACCAGCCTGAAGGAAGGAATAATCTCCTGATGAACTCCAGTCAATTCCCTGTGCAGGAATTTAACACTGGGAGCATGGCAAACCAGATAGGGAGAGATGGTTCATCATCAAGGCACCAATATTTCAGAGTATTCTTTCCAGTGGAAAACAAAAAAAAAACCCACCCCAAAACAAAACAAAACAAAAACCAACCAAACAAAAATGTTCAACTAAGCAGAATCAGTACTGTGGTGCTGGCAGTGGTTCCCGTGCTCTAGGTACCTCACTGCCAGCTGGAACTGGCTGAGAGGATTCTCCCTGATCACAGCAGGAGAAGATAAACAAAAAGACTTTTGAGCTGTGTGATCCTGGTCCCACCAGCTCAGCTCAAATGTGACGGAATCACCTCCAGAAGAACGAGGGTGGCTCAGGCTGTGTGGGATCCCTGTCCCGAGGCTGTGTGGGATCCCTGTCCCGAGGCTCCGGGGCTCTGGGCCGTGGCTCTGTGTCCCTCAGCGGGCACAGCTCAGACTGTCACAGCCGAGCCCAGCAGTGCTGCTGCACACCTGCCATGCAGCCAAAGCCTGGCTTTCCTAGTCCTGTGCTACAGCTGCAGCTCTGCTGCATTCTTCTCTCCCACTGCAGCTCAGAGCTCTGTGCAGCCACACGGCACCCCCACAGCCCTCTCCCGTGTTCTCCGGGGCACCAAGTCCTTCAGCAGGAAGCAGCTGGCTCCATTTCCCCAGCGCACCCCAAATCACACATCCTTTACACCAAACCCACACCACTCCCACTGGCCATGATCCCGCACAGCCTTTGCTACCACTTCAGACAGCCCCGTGTAAATTCAGTGTCTCTTACCATCCACGGAGACCTCCCGGGACCTGACCAGGTCACTCTTATTTCCCACAAGGATAATAGGAATGTCTTCCGTCTGCCTCGCTCTTCTCAGCTGGATTCGTAGCTCAGAAGCCTTTTCAAAACTAACTTTGTCTGTCACTGAGTACACAATAATATAGGCATCTCCCATTTTCATGCAGTGGTTCTGGAGCCATTGGCTGTCGTCCTGAAAAAACAGACAAGAAATAGACTTATTGCGCTGAAAAATCCACTCAACTCTGAGTAATGATTTATTACTGTAAGCACCTTAAAGATATTTTTCCTAGCTTTATTATAAAGACTCTGTAAAAGTAAGCCAATCTCCCCAAAAATTCGAAGATTTTGTTATTTAAAATACAAAACAAAAGAAACCTGTCTTGTTTCCAGAAACAATATCAGGTCTGCACTGATCAGACTGTCAATCTCTAATTTTACAGTAATTCCCTGGGCTGCTCACGTAAGGCACTGATTATTCAAAGCATTAAGAGAGTCTCGCTCAGCTCTATTCAGGGTTTGAAACTGCCTGCCTAGCTACAAGAAATTAATTGCAGAGAGAACAAAAGACAGTATGAATTCTAATTTTTAATGTTACTTATCTGATTGAGCAAATAGGCATAGTTGTTCTACTTCTACTTTTTTTTTTTTTTAAGAGAGCCCCATAAAGGAAAAACAGAAGGAAAGAGCTGTAAGTACCTGCTCCCATATATCAAACACCACGAGAGACGCTTCTTCTCCATCCACTATAATTGACCTGTCGTATGTATTTCCTACGGAAAATCAAAAAAAAAAGAAAAAAAAGTTCAGAAAAGAAGTTATTCTCCTGCATCCCTGCCGGTGGCCTGGGAGGGGGTGGCCGTAGGGGAGGCTCCGAGCCGGGGCTCCCCGACCCTCCGCGCCCCGCTCTCCCCGCTGCTCACCCGCCTCGTCCGCGTCCGCGCAGTCCTCCACGCCGCCGAAGATGCGCGCCAGGCTGGTCTTGCCGACGCCGTGCTCGCCCAGCAGGATCACCTTGTAGAGGCTGCTGTCGGAGTCGCTGCCCGAGGAGATGACGGAGTCGGAGGAGTCGGAGGCCCAGCTCTGGCGGTGCTCGCCGCCGGGGCTGTACGAGGTGCAGCGCACCAAGCCCGACAGCTCGGCGGGCGGCGGC
>VYZT01022014.1:103762-114751 GCA_013400735.1 Pomatostomus ruficeps
CCGGGGCGGGGCGGGGCGGGCCCGGTTCTGAGGGAGCCTCCCCGGAGCGGGGCGGGCCCGGTTCCCTGGTACCTCCCGGGGCGGGGCTGTTCCGCTTCCCCGGATCCTGGCTCAGCCGCTGGGCTGCAGCACCGGGCTGGGAGCGAATGGAGTCTGCGGTCCGGTGTCCGCCAGCGGCCTCCGGGCTGGGCCCGGCGCTGCCAAGGATGCTCCGATTAAAGTTTGTTGATCTCATCTGTTCCCTGCTTTGAAAAACCACACCAAAAAGCCCCCCGCAAACTTCAACTGGAGTGATAGAGCGTAGCGATGACACACTTTGGCTTCGTACACCCCTTTAAAGGGGGATTAAGGCAAGAATTAACTATTTTGGGTTTTTTTCTTCTTTTCTTTTCTTGTTAGTTTCTAGTTATTTGTAATCTCTAATCCCGGTTGTTTGAGTGAGGGCGTCTTTTTTGGTTTTTGTTGCTTTGTTTGTGGTGGTGTTTTGGTGAGGTTTTTGTTGTTTTAAAGAACTTTACAGAATTTGAGCTCTGGAGCCTGTGGAGACTCTCTGCGCTTGGCCCTCCCGCTGCTGCTGCTGCCGGGCGGTGCCGGGCACGGCCAGCACTGGGGAACGCGCGGGGGCTGTGCTGGCACCCAGGGGTTGTACAGGCACCCAGAGGGGCTGTGCTGGCACCCAGGGGCTGTACAGGCACTCACAGGGGCTGTACCGGCACCCAGGGGCTGTGCTGGCACCCAGGGGTTGTACAGGCACCCAGGGGCTGTGCTGGCACTCAGGGGTTGTACAGGCACTCACAGGGGCTGTACTGGCACCCAGAGGGGCTGTACTGACACTCGGGCTGTACTGGCACTCAGAGGTTGGCACTCGGGCTGTACCCGCGCTCTGGGGCTGTACTGGCGCTCAGAGGGGCTGTGCTGGCACCCAGGGGCTGTACAGGCGCTCACAGGGGCTGTTCCGGCACCCAGGGGCTGTACTGACACTCAGAGGGGCTGTTCCGGCACCCAGGGGCTGTACTGGCACTCAGAGGTTGGCACTCGGGCTGTACTGGCACTCGGGCTGTTCCAGCGCTCCCGAGGCGTTCGCTGCCGTTCGCGCTCCCAGTTCAGCCGCGCTCCCTCGCCGGGTGCCCTCGCTGGGACCTTTGTCCCCTTCTCTTCCGCATAAAACCGGGGAGAGTCACCGGGAGCCCAGCCGGGGCTGGAAAATGGCTCGCCCGAGCCCGCTTGCGCTGCTTTGCGCCCTGATTTGTAGAGCCGCGTTCCTCGTGTGCGGGGCACAAGGTGAGACCCGCGATCTGTGGTTGCTGCCGCTCGGGAAGCCACTGCACCAACAAGTTGCAGTGATTTTTACAAAATCACTGGATCTCTAATGCTTTGCTTACCAATCTCCAAAAATGCCTTCATGATGCAAAAATTGCTGGTTTTGGGAGATGAAGCTATTTTTGAGACGATTTAATGAAAATAGAACTTTCTGTCTGTTTTAAAAGGTAGAAAGCAGCAACATTTCTGAATTATCTAAACGAAGTATTTTCAAGGTCTTGTTGAATGACAAATTTAGGAAATGTTAATGGTTTTGCTGTTTGCTCTGAAATTTGCTCTTGCACGGTGGCTAAGCTCTGTCCTACCTGGCTCCCGGTGTCACTGGCAGGAGGGTTTGGCAGGGGGTGTCTGCCACTGCACCAAAGCAAAATGAAAACCAAACAAAATTCAAAGGAATAAGCTGAAATGTTCTCAATTAAACAGTCGGTTAAAAATACTTCTCTGAAAAGTCTGATCATTGTGAATCTGTGATTTAAATTTATTTTTTTTTTACCTTTTGTGTTTCGTAGGACAGAGTGGTGCTGGCCCAGAAGTGACTCTTGCACTGGGACGGCTCAAAGGAACACAGACAAATGTGAAGGGGACAGACAAGCTTGTAAATGTTTTCCTTGGAATTCCTTTTGCAAAAGCTCCCCTTGGATCCTTGAGGTTTTCCCCACCTGAACCACCTGAACCCTGGACTGGTCTGAGAGATGCAACTTCTTACCCACCACTGTGAGAGCTGCTCCGTTCATTTGCAGATAGAAGCTGCCCCTGCTGCTCAGGGTTGTGTTTATTGGGCTGCAGATGCCTGATCTTTGCTGAGGAGTTTGTATTTGGTAGTGGATTCACTGCCAGTACTGGAATATTTCAAGTACAGGTCTGGAGATGGGCTTTTACAGGCTGCACCTCCCACTAATTATAAATAACACAAAATTCAAGCACCCTGTGGGGATTCAGCCTGTGGGGCAAAAAACGTGTTTTTTCTCTGTCATTGTTGCACTGAAGCTATTGCAGGTTTAGTACTAATAATTGTGCTTTTTTTTCTTTTTTTTCCTTTTTTTTTTGTGAAGATGTCCTCAAGATCTGTCCATGTTGAAAATAGCTGAAAGAAACTTCAAAGAAAAGCACCTTGCATTCCAGACTTCTGAGGACTGTTTGTATCTCAGTGTTTACAGCCCTGCTGGCACAAGCAAGAAGGACAAGTTGCCTGTATGTGAACCTTTGAACAAACTTGTGTTTTGTAAAGCTTGCAAGTAATGGTTGCTCCTAAGAGACTTCATTGCGTTTGAAAATGGGATGCTGCACGAGCAGGAATAATATTAGTATGTAAAATTCCAAGTCCACCAGTCTAAAATTCAGCTGCCATCGTGCTTCGGTGATCTGGTGTTCCTAATTCTCTGATGTTGTCTTCCTTTTTCAAATGAAATCTGCAAACATAAAGGTGTGTCTCACCCTTCTGTTTCTCAGGTGATGGTGTGGATCCATGGAGGCAATTTTATCTTTGGAGGTGCTGCTAGGTACGATGGCTCTGCACTGTCAGCCTACGAGAACGTTGTGGTGGTCATCATCCAGTACAGACTGGGACTCCTGGGATTCTTCAAGTAAGAACTGCACTTTTTCCAAAGCACCTGCTGTCATGGTTAAAGCGTGGGTGGTTTTGTTTGCTAAATCTGCTGAACTTTTGTGTCAGCTTCCCACTGTTACAGTGCTTTAAATGTGCATGAAAACTGACATGGGGACTTCAGAGCACCAAGAAATGTCTTACATTCCATCTGCATGGTCATGTGAGGGCAGCCTGCTGTCACATCATAGCTGGGCTTATTTGGTGCTGCATGGGATGTTTGTTCTGGCCTTTGCTTCCATCCCCTGGTGTGTAAAGCTCAGGCAGAGTAAAAGCCAGGGATTCATCTGCGCAGGGGAGTCCAGGGCTGAGGTGTGACCGTGAAGGGCTGTAGGTCAGGGCCAAATAGGACACCTTGCACAAAACCCAGAGTGCTGGGATTGGCTTTTCCGTGGGATTGTTCCTGTTCCTGAGAGGTGGCTTGTGCTGCTCTCCTTCCAGTACTGGTGACGAGCACGCCCGCGGGAACTGGGCCTTCTTGGACCAGGTGGCAGCTCTCCGGTGGGTCCAGGGCAACATTGAGCACTTCGGTGGAGATCCAGCATCTGTCACTCTCTTTGGGATATCTGCAGGATCTTGCTCTGTCTTTGCACATGTAGGTATTTAGCAGATAGAAATAAAAGTCTTCCAAAACTCAATTAGTGTAACATTTCATGCTTAACCTGGTTTTTGACAGTAAGTTTAACAGCACATTGTGCTAGATCTGGAGACTTCCCCTGTAAGCAAATAAAAATGTGTGATTCCCAACTGAATCAGGAGCTGACTAGACTGTAACTAGCATAAAGTCATGTGGTAAGGATGTCAATGTAGAATAAATGCTTTCTGCTCTTCCCTCCTTGGCAGGTGTTATCTCCCTTATCTAAGGGTCTCTTCCACAAAGCCATATCAGAGAGCGGAGTTCTAATTCCCCCCAATAAAGATTTACATCTTTCAACAGATCTGGAGGTAGGCTCATGGTTTTTTGCATTTTAAAGTCTTTATAACCTAAAATAGGATGCTTATATGTGATCATTTGGTTAAAAGAAAAAAGGGGGAATCTCATTGCATGGTGTGCGACAAAGCTGATCCAGTTAATTCTTGCAGCACAGCTGTTTAATTTCGGTCTGTTTGGTGTTAGAAATAGGTTGTACAGCTGCATGGTTAGAACAGCTGTGGGCTGACAGGTATTCTCAGTCACACACGTGCCAAGGTAGGCAAATGTCCATTTTCATACCCACTGTGCCCTTTACAGTAACTATGACATTTATTGTGAAAAGTTTAACAAGAATCCAGAAGAAGAATTCAGTTTTTTATTGAGTTACAGCCTTTTAGGGAGGGCCTTTATGTGAAGTAAATTAATAAATGTAATACCAAAAAACCTTAAAATAAAATTTCTTTCTATAAGTGCCTTTTAATTTCTTTTCCTGTAATGGCTGATAGTAATAATGTAAATGTTTCTAATTTTCTTTCCTTATTTGGTTTATGCTACAAGCTTGTAATGTCTCTACAGCAAAGTTTGAAGAAAAGTGAATACAGCAAGAAGGAGAAGTATACCAGAATGATTTCACTTTGTGATCCAACTGTAGCCTTTCTAGTAAAATAAAACACTCAAAGATCTGTCGGGCTCACCTAAACCTGCCGTTAAACCAAGCCATTAACAGTAGTGTGTATAACGACTATAACAGTGCTTGTCTTGGTTGATAATTTTCAGAAAATTGCTGGTATCTTCAAGTGTGAGGGGAGCAGTTCCCTCTCCCTGCTGGACTGCCTGAGGAAGCAGGAGGCCGAGCACATAGTCCTGAACAGCAAGGTGGGTGAGACTTCTGGCAGCAGGACTTTTTAATGGCTCACTTGCAAAACTAGCTCAGCCTCTGGTCAGAGTTCATCGATGGTCAGTTCCAAAGTTGATTTTTCTTATCTTTTGTCAAAATACCTCAATGTTGAAACAATTTCACACATAATTTCTCTCTGGAAGTTTCAGCAGTGTCACAGCACCTGGAAAGTTCTGAGCAAGGTTTGAGCATCCCAATGTTTTATTGTCAGAAGCAGCACAAGTCAGGAACCCATTACATGCCTCTACACCCTGACCCAGCCAGGCTTGCATTTTATATTGCCAAACTTAATTTATGTTACAGTGGCTGTAGATATTTGAATTTCTTAAGGCCCTTGTTTGCACTTAGAACATTAAATGTGGATGTTTTATGATTTGAAGGAAAAATTGGAAGTGCTGATAACAAGTAATTTGATCTTTTTTTTCCCTCTTCCTTCAGGAAATTTCATTTCTACCCTTAGTGTTGGATGGAGTGTTCCTTGATAAGCCACCTGAAGAGATATTGGCTGGGAAAGAATTCAATGCAGTCCCGTTAATGATAGGAGTCACCAACCATGAATTTGGCTGGAATATTAGATCGGTAATTTAATGTCTATTCTTTACTTTTTGTGTGTTTTTAATGTTTGTGTGAGTGGTAGGACCAGTCTTTGCATTGTTGGAAATACATACAAGGTAATCTTTGCTTGCATCCTGGCTCTGCAGTGACCCAGAACCACCCGGTCACAAGAGGCTGAGGGAGGCTTCATCCTGCATGGACACATCAGTTGGAACATCACTTTTGTACAGTTTTTCTTATCCTAAAATTTTAACCCCTCATCCAGGCAGAGAGAGGAAAAAGAATGCAACAATCAAGGGCTTGTTACTGAAAGAAAAATAAAGGCAGTGCTTTCCCCCAAAGGCCCAGCAGTCGGGGTTGACACACAGGGTGTTTAAAAGGGTGCCACTGGTCACCTAGACCAGCTTCCCCTGTGTGTCATCACCACCCTGCAGAAAGAGCTTTCATCTGGAACCCTCAGCTGGGCAGAGTGTGGGACAATGCAGGTGTCCAGCCCATTCTCTGAGCAGAAATCCTTTCTCACAGGAGCTCAGTGGATAACTCAAAAACGTGAGCAAATGCTCTCAGTGCACAAAAACTGCAGGAGAGGGATTTGTGTCCTCTCTCTTTCTTGTCCCTTTTCTTTATTTCCTAAATATTCAGGTTCCTTTCTGTACTACAAAACATTTGTTCTGAACCTCTGAAGCAGCTGTCTCTGGGAGCGTGCTGGTTCTAAGTCCCAGAAGAACAATGCAAAGTGAAATCTGTTTGAATTTATTTTTCAGACAGAAGAGTTGTTTCATGTAATGCTGTAGAAGAGGAGGAACACTGCCTGATCTTTATTTCAAAGGGCTCACACAACGGGACTAGGGACAGGCTGCCAGTGGCTTTTAAGATCTCCCCCAGTGGAGTGAAAATGAGCCTGTGAGCCAGAAGCAGCTTTTTGCTTCAACTCTGCCCTCATGTTTTCTAGTCTTACAATTTCTTAAAGCTGATTTAAGGATGAACTGTGTAGTGTGAATGGTTTATGTAGAAATCTTCACCAAGGCAACGTTTACTGCAGTAAATACAAGCTTTTTAAGAGAGCTGCTGCATTGTGCTGCGCTTTTGCATGTGATTCAGAAATAAACACCAGTAGTAAGAACGAATGGAATAATGCAGTTCCAATGTTGAAAATAACAGAGACATTGAATGGTACTAATATAATATTATTTTTTTTTTCTCTGTACAGACATCAAAAATGACAGGTTTGAGGGAAATAGGAGATAGAAAATCAATTGCCTCAACTGTAGAGTTTTTTCTACCAATGATAGTAAGTACTGCTGCACTAATCTAATCTGGGAAGTGAATTTTCATGTGTGTAGCAGATTTGGGTCTCACTGCTTGAGTCGGTGTTACTGAGGGCTGAGGACATGTTGTGCTTTGGGGAGAGTCCCAGCAAAGCTGACAGGACCAGGGTGTGTGGAATTACACAGAAATACGATTGGGTCAGGCATGGGATTTGGGAAAACACCTTTTCCATTCTAGACCTCAACCAATGCTTTTCCCGCACATATTTATAGGATTACTGTGATGGTATCCTGAGTGCTAGGGTATCTCAGGCTAATCTCCTGCTTGCAGGGTTTCAAGGCAGATTTTTCAGTATGTTTACATTAAATTAAATGTAGCTTTTAAGGGAGTTACTTTGCACTCCTAGTTTTGAGGTGTATCTTCCAAGCAGCAAATTTGAAGCCTAAAAATCTACACTGTGCTTGGAGACCCTATTGGCCCTGTCCTCTTGTCTAATAGTCCACAGATCTTTCAAGGGCTGAGAATTTACTGTTGGGATTCCCTTCTCTCTTCTCCTGAAGAAAATAGAAGCCAAAGTTATTGTCAGGGGAAGTGGCTGAATCTTCACTAACTCCTGTAGAGTTTTAACCCAGATAAATCTGGTGCAAATTTGACCTGAGGTGGTTGGTTTGTTTGGTGTTTTTCCCCCACCAAAAATGTGAATGGGTTTTGTTTCCCATCTGCGTGGGTGCTGTCCTGGCCCTGTGTGCCTTTGCAGAATCTCTGAGGTTTAAAAGGTGGCAATTTTAGCTGCTGATTCAGACAGTGATTGTTTTTCTGTTTGTTTCTTGTTTCCCTTTTGTCTCTTAGGATGTACCCTCAGATTTTCTGCCCAGGATCATAGATGAATACCTGGGAGACACAGAGGACCCTGCAGAGCTGCGGGACGGATTCCTGGACCTGCTGGGGGACATGGCAATTGTCATGCCTGCCATTAAAGCCCTGAATTATCACAGGGGTGAGCTGATCAGCAGCAGTGGGACATTCAAACCTCCAGCTGCAGGCTGGATCAAATGATGTAGCCACAAATCCTGTCATACATAGGGAACCCTTCTGGAGATTCCCACTGGGAACATGAGGAATGATACAGCTCTGCAGGGCTGTGTGTAGTCTCTTATCTCTCTAAGTGTCCTGCACGGTGCTCATAATCACAATATATTGAAAGCAGAGTGTGATAACACAGGTGAATGTTTGCTAACTGAAGTATGCAAGCTTAAAAATTAATATTTATCAAAGCAACCTTTGTCCTTTGGCCCATGGCAACGTGGTCTGGAGATTTTCTGGTGTGTAAGTGTAGACAAGCCATGCCAACACACCCAGAACTGGAAATAGTTTAATGTTATTTTGTTTTCTGTTCGTTTTCCTAGGGTGGATCTTTGAATTTTTATCTTTTTTGTGTGTGTGTGTGTGTAAGTGCTGAGTTTTTAATTTTGCATTAAATATAAAAGTACACATTTGAATGTAACAATTACAACAAAAATGTGCCCAGTATAAAGTTTTGGGCATGTTTGAAGTAGCATTTTAAACAGCTGATGGCAGCTGTAGTTTCTGTATCTCTTCTGTAACTCTCTAAATGTTACGTCTTGCAGAGTCTGGAGCTCCTACCTACTTCTTCGAATTCCAGCACCGGCCCAGTTCCTACTGGGATAGCAAACCAGACTATGTGAAGGCTGACCATGGGGATGAAGTTGGCTTTGTCTTTGGGGGGCCGTTTCTGGCCGGGGACATCCAGCTCCGCAGTAAGGACCAGACCCCGATCACTCCTGATGAGTCGGGAAGCTCTGCCATTGTTCTCCTCAGTGCTCTATGCGTTTCTGTCAGACTGAAGTGCATGTAGTGGCAGCGAGACCAAACCATAGCCCTCTGTCCTGTCAGGATTGGTGTTACACATTCAGCCATCTTCCCCCTCCTCTCTCCTGTTCTGTTGCTCCTTCTGAGCACAGTCAGTTACACATCTCGGCAGCAATTCAGCAACAAGGACATTGGTTAGAAGGTTCCCTGTCACTATCCCAGCACTGTGCATGAATGTGCCAAATGGCTTTGGCTGGAAGTGACATTGAAGAGAAGGTCAATTAAACTTGTGGAGTGCTTGGGAAGCAGGAAATCCAGGACTTGTTCTTTTCCTGAGCAGTTTAAGCCAGTGTCTCCTCCCTTCCAGGAATTCCCACGAGCTGTCAGGCTCCAGAGAGTGGGGGCTTGGTCTCTTTCGCAGGAAGCGATTCCAACTGTGTTCAGAGCAAGGCTTGGAATTCCAGTGTTTGATTTTCTGTGGAGATCTAATGGTTAGGTCTGTTTTGCTCCACAACTCAGTTAATACTTGAGCATTTATTCAGATGGAACCCATCCATTGAAGGAGGATTAAGCATGTACTTCCAAAATTTCCGTGGGATTCTGGAGGTTCCTTCTGGCAGAATCCCACATTGTTACATTCCAAATGAATCTGCCAGTGGCTGAACAGTTAAGATACACGATGGCCCTTCCTAAGGAACATCCTTTAATTACGTGTGCCTAAACCAGTAATGCTCAGCATGGAGTGTTCTCTTTCCCATGGAACGAATTAGGAACGGTTCTTATTTTGACAAAAAGACAGAAAAATTCTGCTTATTTTAGGTGAATTCACTATTTTGTCTGTTATTATTTTGGTCAGTTGCACAGTAGTTCACAGACTGGTTCAAAGCCTACACAAGAGAAAGTATTTCCTTTTACTCCATTGAACTTTGGAGCAATCCAGCTGTGTTGTAAAGCCCTTTGTTAATCTGTTACCAGAGCCTTTTCCTTTTGCTTATATTTTATATATATATATTTTTTTTTTTACTTACATACCTATGGCACTAGAAAACACTGAACGTTTATTTTCCTTTTTGCCTGAATTTACCAAGGGCATTAAGATAGCAAACATTTTTCTTAGTGTATTGAGATGCATTTATAATTAAACACACACGGGAACTGAAATAATTCTCACCTAGTGATACAGTGAGCTTATGTATAACTATATTTAAATAAATACTCTGGAAGCTCTGACAAATGGAGAGGCATCATCTTGTGTGAGAATGAAGAAATCCTGGCCCAGTCACGCTCTGAATGATGGGGAGAATTTCAGTCCCACAAAACTGAATGGCATCCAGGAAATGAAGACGTGTGGCCCATTCCAGGAGTTGTACTGGGATGCAGGACACGTGGGGGTTTTTGGTTCTGCTCTGCTTTCCTGGGAGGTTACAGGCACTTCACCTTATTTCCTTGTTCCCAAATTCCCCAGTTTCCACAGTGAGGGTAATTACGCTGAAGTCATTCCTGAGGGGAGCTGAAATCTCTTGCTGCTTCCTGTATTACTGACATTTTGCTGGTTTGTGTCTCTGTTGCAATTGCTGAGTTGTTGCAGCAGATTCACAGAGAAATACTGCTCCTGGAGTAGCAAAGGCTTGATTTCTGCCACGCAGAGTAACCATTCTGTATTTTGTCTTTCAGGTGAAGTTACAGAGGAAGAGAAGAAGCTCAGCAGAACTCTGATGAAGTACTGGGCTAACTTTGCTCGAAATGGGTAAGAATCAGGAGATTCATGACATATTGCTGCTTTGCGCTGACTCCGTGGGGAATTGGCTGTTTTGTTGGTTCAGTCTTAACTTCTGTGCTTGAACTGCCCTGTGACTGAAAAGGGCACTCACTCTTTCTTTCTTTTGCTCACAGAAATCCTAACGGAGAGGGGCTGGTTGAATGGCCATCCTACAACCTAAATGAAGAATACTTGCAGATAAATCTACAACAGAAGAAAGCCAGCAAGTTGAAAGAAAAGAAGGTAGAATTCTGGAAAAAAGTGATCCTTGAAAAGGCAAATAACAAAAGCATGGAAAACAAGAAGGTTAAATTAGAGTTATAGTTTGCAGTCTAAACATGCACGTAATATGGAAACTATTGGGATAGTAGAAGAAATTACTTGAAGAAATTTTGAGGGTAAAATTACATTTCCCTCCTTTGCACCTTTTCTTCACAGTTATCATACTTGCAATTATTCACTGTAATCATTCCAGTTGATCCCTCTCTTGTTAAATACAGCAACCAGATTTCCCCAATGCTCAGGTTTTGCTGTCACTCCCCCATGACTGCAGACAGAATGTAGCAGCAACATTGTTATAATAAAGTGAAATCAATGAAGACCCAATTTGTGAGTAAAACTCTCTCAATGCCAAGTCTATCAATGGTACAGAAGTTTTGGGGTGGTAAAGATACAGAAATGTCCTCTGTGGAACGAAGACAAAACTCCAGAATGCTCTGCTTTGTCAGCTGCCTTTCCAGCGGAGACAGGAGAGTTCTGACTCTCGTGGTACCCAGTCTGTACCAGTAGTGCTGGAATTAAGACTTCTCCCAAATGTTAGAATGTAGAAGAATGGCTTATTG